>JAULBZ010001263.1:0-23213 GCA_032360805.1 Neoturris breviconis | reverse complement strand
TATTCGTATTAGCCATTCATTAAAAAGTTATTTAAAAAAGTATGGGAGGAGGGTTTGAACCCCCCCCCCCCCCAGTAGGAATAGGGTTAAGACAAGTAATATAGCTTAATAGTTAGTTGAAGAAACCAAATGTCTGGTTCCACCTAGCGAGAGTTCCACTTATCCAAAGATCCACTTATTTGAGATTCTACTGTAGCTATATGAATTATTTGAAGCAATCTTCTTGAAATTCGAAATAAACTATACACGTATTTTGTTATAAGACACTTGTTTATAAAGCCTGTAAGGTAACGTCTCTTTCAAACAATCTAATGGTTTCATTTAAAAATCGCGCAAACAAATTCGCCAAGTTTGAGATCCGCCTTAATTATATTAGCTATAAGTTTTGTATTTAAACATGGCAAAACTGGTGAACAATTTAATGTGCCTCCTTCTTTTATTGGTGAGAAAGAACCGACTGTTCATAAATGCTAACGATGTAAATTACCTAAGTACAAAAAGTTTTGCGACAATTAATCTACAAAATCGCAAAAGTTTATGTTTCAAAGATAAGAAACGTTCAGAAACATTATTATTAAAAAATGACACAAACAATCTAGAAACTTCGAGTACGTAAGGTTTGAGTAAGGTTTATTTATGTCTAGATTCTTATGAATATAAATACGTCTACCGATTTAAGTGCACTTTATTGGTGGTACCCGGAACAAGAGGTTGTTTATTTATCATTTTAATAAATCCTACAATTTGGCAGCTAAACTATCATTTTTATAATGCTTGAACTATAATTCTGGTCATCAGATATCATGCAAACTTTGGATATTGTTTGATTACATTTTCAAATTAAGTTACTCATCTTTCATGCGTGGTTTCAGCCTTCCTAATGGGCACACAATGTCGAAACAACGTCAAAACAACATCAAAAGAACGTAGCGACATCGTGTTCCGGCGTGGTTGTTCTAGGAGTAAGCTGTAATTTGTATTATAAACAATACACGGCATATGGTAACATAGTCAGGGGTTGAATTATCTGCCGGTCATCACTGTAGAGGGGAGAGATTCTGAAAATCTCTCATCTACAGTGGTGACGGGCAGTTATTTCAGCCCCTGCGCGTTGAGATAAGCTGAAGTTCATGTATCGTGATGAAATCCAAATCGTACATTCACGGCTAATAATTTACGTGCATTCGTACAATTTGTTGTTGTCCTACACGTTTTGTTATATAAGAAACCTGGCGAAGTGTGTAGAACCAAAACTTTCTTATTTTTGGTACCAAAAAATTAGGTTTTCAGTTCTAAAAGTTTCTTAAAATTTTTCTTATATATTTAGGCTTAAATCAGTCAATCTGAATTCGAACATCAATGTCTAATATATTTCATTTGATAAAAGTTCGTTGTGTGTACTTTCGGTTGAAAATTAAAAGTTTCTAGCCTATATTTGACTCTCTAACATAGTGCTGTGATTTATTAATTTTATTTGTGAACGGCTAAATTTACACGCTTCATTAGCACTTTTTAGTAAATTTACTCACGTTTGACAAGGGATTCTTATTCTTGAACTAGGAACATATTTGTAGTTCTAAATGTTTCTTAATTTTTCAGGATCCTAGATGAATGTTTCTTATAAACGACTTTCTTGTAATGGGCCATCTAATGTTCCAAACAGAACCACATTCAAGTGGTTTGTAACTTGAGGGTTTGAATAAACATTTCATTAAATACTTGTCGCTAGTTACCACAACATAGACAGATTATACTTGATACGAACAATCAAATCCCAAGTATTTCTGTGTATGGGCTGGGTATTTACATAAGAGATACAAAGTTGAAATGTGACACCTAATTAATTCAATCCATTACTTAAATTTTCCCTGCTTATCGCTTCCCCATTTATTCGATGCGTAAGAGTAGAGAGTGGTGCAGACAATGTATTTAGCCCTATCTATACCGGGATTTTAATTTTATTTTTGACTGAGGGGGTTTGATTTTACCCTCCCCTTCATACTTTGAGAACCACAAATCTTTTGCACCAAACTTGGTAGGGTTATATATCAATCTTCTAATTAATCAATTATGTATAAAAATAGTTTTGCAAATATCAGGAGTTTTTTGATGACGTCCTCATTTCTGTAAAAACCATTGTATTTTGGGATTAGCAGCAGGTTTCAAGAAATGACCAATAGAATACGAGCTTATGCAATATAGTCATAAAGATTTCAGGAAATGCTTTGCAATAGATAATACTAAAGCCCCCTAGTTTACAACCCTCGACATAAATAATACATGCTACAAGAAAAAGTGCGGAAAACGACCAGGAGAAATCTCTAGAGATTTATCTCAGATATTTATCGAGTAGACTTAGGGCTTAGGATACTAGATCTATTTACAAACTCGACAAATTCTGTTGTTTCTGGCTACCCAGGCTCTTAGAATTAATTTGAATTTTGGTGTAGTTGGGCTTTTTAATCCACATTTAAGGCTTTTTGTCTAAGTTGAAATTCTGAATATTTGCACGTATTTCACTTGTCTTTATGTAAGGGGTTGTCTGAATTCCCCGTTTTCCGGTAATCCGGGGATTATTTACGAATTTTTTTCCTATATTTTTTTCTTATATTTTTGGTTCTTAACAAAACAAAAATCGATTTTCATAATTCTAAGAATTTGGCATTTGCAAAAAGTTTAAATTTGGGCCTGGAGAAACATTTTAAATATTCCAGGGAGGATAAAAGCTCACGAAAACACTTTTCTCTCGCCATAAATATAGAAATCAACGAACTTAACTGAATTTTTTGGGCAGAAATCGACCAAAACGTTTTTCAGACTATATCATCGACATAAATTGTGAGACATTTTTTGAATTTAGACGAATAATACACACCACAAGTAAACATAAAGAAGGAAAAAGACACTGATCAAACTCACTTTTCACCGACTAAATTTGAAACAGCTGATGGATAACAATATTTGTTCTTTCTAACTAATATTTAATGTTTTTTTTGCAGTGAAGCAGTTGCGGATGACCACCCATCATGGAACGCGTAGAGATGAGTTGCTAATAAAGAGAGAGAAAAACGATTAACACTTATTGTCGATATTTTGTTTAAGAAGATTTAAAATTTTCCATTTATTAATTAACATCTTGTTGTTAGACAATGTATATTCAGGGAAAAAAATGTATTCTAATGTCATTCGTTCAGCAAAAAATGCGGTTTGGGAATAAAATCAGGTAAGATTATTGGTCGGGAGTAAAAAATACGGAGGAAAACGTAAGTTAAGGGAAAAAAAGTCGGGGGAAATTTTAGTAACTAAGCCAAAATTTGGTCACTTTTCCCCGATTTTTGTTGAAAGTTTACCACGTTTTCCAAAAGGCTATATAAACCATCAAAAGGCTAAAATGAAAATATTTGATTTAAATTTTTATTCTAAGAGAGTTCTAGGATGACCTGTTTATTATTAACAGTGCAATCCATGTTATCCATGAAGTAGTGGATAAATATAATAAACAATAATACTAAATAAACTAGATTTAAGTCTCTCTCAAATTGCAAGGATCACTGCATTCGTTAGCTAGTTGATGCTATCAATTTCTGTAGCAAAAATCTTACCATTTTTTAGGACAAAGAAAAAACCATCTTCATCTTCATTTCATTGTCTTCCCCCTAAATGAAATAGGTAAAATTCGTTTTGCTTCAAGAGAACAAATTATTTGTCAATCATTCTCCTGAAGAAAATATAAGT
This sequence comes from Neoturris breviconis, assembly GCA_032360805.1. Taxonomy (NCBI): domain Eukaryota; kingdom Metazoa; phylum Cnidaria; class Hydrozoa; order Anthoathecata; family Pandeidae; genus Neoturris; species Neoturris breviconis. The sequence goes on along the minus strand of JAULBZ010001263.1, from coordinate 19,478 downwards.
TCTATCCCAAGTGATAAGTCAGTGTTGAAAGATAAAACCAATCGTGGGGAGATTGATCAAACAAGGAGTTATAAGTAATTTATTTATTCTCAATAGTTATTTTGGTGATTTTATTTCTGTAGGAGAACCACAAGTCCTGATTTTCTCCAAATAAATCATTCGTAAAAGAGGTAATGTCCATTTGGCTTCCTCCAAAGAAATATAAGCAGCAATTAAAATCCGTTTTACTTGAAACTTGGTCACAATATTCCCCATTATATCCAAAAATATAATGACAATTTGCATACGTCATCATTTCATGCAGAATCTGAATATCCAACCGCAGTACCCGCGAAAACCTGGCATGGAAACCGAAAAAGAAATTTAGCTAGAACAATTAATTATATTGTTATATTTACTAATAATGAATGGTTTTTCAACTATTATAAAGTTGTAGTAATGCCTTGTAGACCAAAAATAATACGGTATTTTTTTATTATTTTGGTTGAAAATTTCCGGTCCTGAGGGCGGAAAGTGATTCTGGATCTGTTTGGAGATATTTTTTGGAATTTTCTTATGGTCAGTTGTTGTCAAATGCAATAATGTGAGAAGTCACCAATTTTAGATCTAATAGGATTAGGAGATCAGAAGTTATACGGAAATTTCGGGTGTTGTGGTACAAAGTACCCCCAGAGGTAACCTCTAAAACACCTTAGTTGTCATAGAAACAGAACAAACCATTCATCATTTGTATATTTAGTTAGGTTATTATGTTTTTAACTAATTGACTCCTTTTAAGAAACAAATAAGAAACTTAGGTTCTAAAATTCTCGCTCAAATTCTAAGTTTCTTATAAAAAAACGCAAATTTACTAGTAAAAAATATAAAATCTAGACTTTTTTCATGCTGACTTTATTTATCATGCTGACTTTATTTTAATGTGTATTTTAGCTTTTTGGCGAGTTGACCGTTTTCTGTTGATTTCTGTAGGTAAACAAAAGTCTACATAAACAAAGTCTAGATTATATTTCTATTTATATGGTATGATAGATGCAATAAACGATTTGACACAAAGCTATTCAATGTCAATGTTGTAATTCATGATTCTTAGCTAGCTATTTGTGTACCCAAATCTATCCAGGTTCTGATGAAGTTATGTGACTACGTGGCAGGAGTGGAAACTCCATAATATTCTCCGGATCAATAGCACTGACCATGCCCCCCTTTTTTACAGAGTAGCTAGACTTTTTGAAAAGCTTGTTTTTGAAGAAAAATGATTTGTCTTATTTTTGAATTATATTGCAGTGCATTTAGAATGATTATTGGTTCAAATATATCATTTTTATCCAATACAGAGTACTAAATAATTAATTAAAGGATAATTTGTTTATTATAAGTGAAGTACTTGGAGTACATGCTCCTTAAGACACACGATTTCGAAAGAACGTCGGGTTTGGCATAGTTCCAACTTCGTGTTACCCACTGTGGTTATTTTGAAACGATATTACAATACAATTATGTAACGAAACTTGCTGTTCTGAAAAAGTTACGTAATCGTTCTAATTAAAAGGCTACTTTTAATTGAATTCCATTTAATTTAATCAAGTAGACTGCGATAAACGTGGCATTCATAGGTAAATTTTAATGAAAACACCCGTCGTGTAAATTCGGTATTATTTATAAACCTTAAATTAAAGGTACACAATAATCACCTTTTTGGCCATGTTGAATTGATAAGTGACACACCACAATCATACCCAGAAGATTTCAGAGTCCAAAAATATTCGGAAGTGTCAAAATGAGCCATTTGTTTCTCTGAAATAAGAAAATGTTTGACCAAAAACGATGGCTGCCACACAATAAGCACAGAAAACACAAAAAAGCAAAATTGTTTTCACCTTACAATTTCTTACATTTGATGACGTCAGCAAAACATTATTACGTCAGCAGAAATATTTTTGCGTTAAAATATTCAAAAAAGAATGAAGTATAACCTGACCGAGTATCATACATAGTGTATTAATCAGAAGTTATGCAGGGGGGGATTACCCTAAAAAGCCCAGCCCTAGGGTTAAGGATATATTGCCAACATGAAAAATTAAAAGTGCTTTTGTACTTTTAATTAAAGTCACATAATCATCCTATTTTGGTCAAAATTCCAAATAAATATCAAATAAATATCATGAAAACTTGTAATGTCAGTAACATTCCGAAAATTTCATTCTTTAAAGACAACTGTTAGTAGAGATACAAGTGATTAAAGTTTTGTATTTTTTATGCTAGCTGTGTGGAAGACATATTGTTTGGCCAAACGTCATCGATTTTCTGCATGATTACATGATGTTGTAGCTAGTTTTTGATAAAATAATTGCTTATTTGACCCACTTCCTGTTATTTATAAATGCTGAAATTTTCAAGGTGTGATCAACAATTGCTAATAGTGAACTTGATATAGATTTTAGAATTTTGACAAAATAGGGTGATTATGCAAGGTTATTCCAGAAACAAAATTATTTCTAACTTCAGATATGAATTGCTGGGAAAGTGCATACAGAAAAAAACAACAGAAATTTCCAAATCTATATATATAGTATGATATGTATGAGTACCTCCTTGTATAATATACAACAAAATCCCCAGGGTGTAAAAACCTGTTCATTTACTGTTAACTTTGAACAAGGTTTTGTCCACCGGGTCATGTTAGTAAAACAGCAGGGCTCCATGGCTCCATGAAGAAAGAAATAAACTTTATTTTTATCAAAAGTCATTATAAGGTCAAAGTAATTTAAAAAACTCTAGTAACTATTTTTTAGATTGAGCGGAAGCGAGCTTCATGGCTCATTTTCTAGAATTAAAATAAATAATAAAATAAATTGCACTATATAGATTGACTGGGATTACGAATTATAATTAAAATCCAAAATTTCACAATATGAGGTTTCAGCAACCTCGTTCCCAGGGCTTCTTTCCGCTTTTTGACGAGAGGACCGCGCTGTCCTCTCGTCAAAAAGCGGAAAGAAGCCCTGGGAACGAGGTTGAGGTTTCAGGGTTTGAGTAATTATTGATTATTGTTTATTATTTACAAACTACGTAGCCGCAGAATGTTGAACAAAATAAACAATATCATATGGTAGTACTTAAGGTAAACATAAACATAAACAACAATGTTTACATATACTTTCAACACAGAGTCTTTCATTTTTTCTTCTTTGATTATGTTCTGATAATAAAGTCACGATATTATCCCTGTAGGCAAAAACTTGTTTGAACTCCGCAATAAAAACCCTAGAACAACGTCGAAGATGTTTCTCTAGCGTCTTTACTGAGAACTTTGAACAAGTTTTTACCCACTGGGATAGTGGTATCTGTGGCCGTACTCGGTTGACTTCCATGCCGCGTAAAAGCTCATTATATTATCCAATTATTTACACATATTTACGTAACCAGTCTAGACAAGATCAATCTCTCCAAAATTATTATGGGAATATCTTATAACTTTTTGACAAAAGCAAAACTTTTTTTTGAACTAATTCAAAGGAAATGAAAGTGTAATGTTAACGAGCATGTAACGACGAAATCAATCCAAAGGCCGTGTAAACTTACACAGTATGAAAGACTTACTGAATAAGGATATGTATAACTCCTTAATCTGACTGTGTATTGCCATATATAGTAATACACAAACCGAATACGGACTCATACGGGTCCGTATTCAGTAGTCTTTTACGCTGTATTAGTAATATTTTCCGTAAATTTTATTATAAATTTTGCGCTCCGGGAATTTCTCCGGGAATTTCGCAGATTAAAGAAAGAGTAAATATCGCGGGATATTAATTACGCGGATTGAAATTTTAGAATATTTTTGCGGCGGGAATTTAATTTCCCGGATAGTGTTATTTATTATTTTTTTGCGTACAGCTTAAACTTATATAGGAAAAAAACTTTGTTATAAGATATAATTTGGAGACAAGGAATTCAAATTTGTCTGTAAGTAACGTATTCTATGTATTCTATTATGTGTATGGAGATGCTTTCCAGAAATTAATTGATAAATCCAGAAAGACTTTTGAATTTACTGATATAGCTACACACCATCTACCATCTAGAAAAAAAATCTAAAACATTTAAAATTATATCATTTTACTTTGGTCTGACAAACCTTCCATAATTCTTCTTTTTATTTACTTCTAATTCTTGTCCGAACTCGAGAAAATAATTATTTTTTATTACGGACTAAATTAGAACAAATACGGTAGTTATATCATTAGACTGGTGAGTTATTGGAAATTATAAGTAATCATACTGTTAGAACCTCTGATAATTGCTCACGTTCGGATAAATAGATTAAGTGGTATTCGTGATGCTTCAAAATATATCTATTAAAATATTTCATCGTTTAAAACATTTTGATTCCATTAACACCTCCCTGTCAACGTCAAAGCATTTAGTATAATATTGCTGCAACGTAATACAAATTAACTGGTTAATATGAGAACCAGTTAAAAACCGATTATTAATTTTTGGAAATTCCCTCCCCCCCGCACAAAGAAAGTTTTGCAAAAAGTTTTGCAAACAGTCTAAAATTTTGATTAGCAAGACGAATGGCACGAAAATTCGAATTTATTCCAAGAGCCTGGGTACTAGGCTGCTGTGAACAGAAATTGTCGATTCCACTTCCCCTCCCTCCAACTTTTTTTATATTAATCAAATTGACCCTAAAATTTGGCGACTTTTCCGAAAATATATTTGGGGGTCATTTTAAAACAAACAAAAAATTGTTAACTTTTCTTCGTACCATTTTTGCTTGAAAAACGTTTTGGTATATAGTCTTGGAACAAAAATTTTTCACCTTAATTTTTTTTTGCTACGTGCGCTTTTAAGTTTGATGACGCCAGCAAAAATATTATTACGTCAGCATAATTTTTTTTGCACTAAAATGTTCAGATAAGAATGAAGTATAACCTTACTTTAGGGGAGCACTTACTATTGGGTGTGCGCTTTTTATAAATGCGCTTACTTTCGGAGGGCGCTTACTTTCGAAACTCTACGGTACTATAAATACAGGTGACGGTCAGGAATTACATTAATCTGTGACTCATTGCACATTCAGAATTCCCTGAAACGAGGTTGAAATTTCATTTGCCAACACATCATTTCAAACCGCAAACAAATAAACGTCAACATATTCACTTTCTCGCTTTTCCTTTGCTCAGCTCATCTCAAAAAAATTGGCAAGGATTTTTTTAAAAATACTTAAAAATAGATTTATCGGCTGAATCAAACGTTGGTCAAACACGTGTTTAAAATTAAGAAATTTGTAAAGTTTGAACTCCGGAAGTAACTATTCTTTTTGGTCACGCATTTTCACACTGAACGTGTTTTTTAACTAGTATATCAACGTCAGTAACATGGTAGCTACAAAGCAAATAAGTTTTTTCATCACAGGAAATGAGAGAATAACAAGAAAAGCCTGTAAATGCGGTTACTCAACGTTGTTCTAGCGTATTTACTGCGGTCTTTGAACACGTTTTTGTCCACTGTAGTAAAGAGACATAGCTCACAAAGTCCTCATTACCATAATATAATAACAGAATTTTGAGCGGGGGTAAGAAAAATAGTGAATAAAATTCATACTTTCCCTTTTCATACCTTTTTTAGTGATTTCTCTCCAAAACAGTTAGTTGCAAATAAACCAATCATGTCATTTTCTACGTTCATATCATATCATTTTAGTGCAAAAAAAAATTATGCTGACGTAATAATATTTTTGCTGACGTCATCAAATGTAAGAGCACCTGTAGCAAAAAAAATGAAATTTTTTTGTTCCAAGACTATATACCAAAACGTTTTTTCAAGCAAAAATAGTAAGAAGAAAAGTTAACAATTTTTTTTTATTTTAAAATGACCCTAAATATATTTTCGGAAATTTTTTAATTAATAAGCGTCCCCCTCCCGTTTATTAGGTACTCACAGAGAAAATAAACGGTGTGTGGTCTATTATAATCGGTTTTGAAATGGTTCCCATATTGACAATTACTGGGAACTATGACAAATATCATGAAATCTTCATGCCAATTTCGTTTTCGATAAAGGATATAACGCGACTCTTATTAATTATTATTCTCACACGCACCTACATGTTCACATAGAACACTTTCGAATTCATGCCAAAAAGCGTGTTCACACATCCAAGATTCATTCAACGCATTAAACATCTTTACATATGCTTGTAAGTGTAACTAGTAACACGAGATTTATATAAACATGCAGATTCTCAGACGGAATATTATGGCTCCAAGACTTCCAAAAAAACTAAATTATGATAATACATACATACATGAAGACGTGGGTGAAGTGCATTATAAATAAATCCTTTAGTGATTGCTTTTTTCCGTTACGAGTTCCGATGTGTAGGTCGATTCTTGTTAAAACTCTCAAGTACTCTTATAAATGATTTATGATACGAATGAGATTGATTGATTGACACTTCACGAATTATATTTTTATATGCGGTTGTGCAGAATTCGAAATAATTCTGACTACGCACTGATCTTATTATATGACAAAAAGAACTACTTCCCTGAAAATCTATAGTGTATACACAAGACTGTAAAGCATATGAAAAAATATATGGTAATGAAGCCGAAATTGATAAACATCGACCCTTAAATACATCATTTCCATTTTTGAAATATTTCCTCAATATATTTTTTAAAGCATGGGAGTGCAAACTCATTGATAATATTATAACGTTTTTACTGAGATTTAGTAATACTGTAACATCACATTTTTTTCTTCAAAAATTGAAGAAGGAAGTAGTTTTTCCAATGAAAAATGAATGCCAAAAATAAATAAATCCGTGGTCAAAAGTCTCATATCATAAAAAAAATCAAAAGTTTGTCCAGGTCAACTGTTTATTATTTGGGTATAGAATTTGACTGAATACGTTCAAGTCAGAAACCATCAAAATTTCAAGTCTTCAAGTAAGAAAACCTCTTCATCGCCGATACTCGGTGCAGAGTCGACGAAATCAAAAATCCTAGAATGCTGACACTAAATCTCAAGATGGTAGCACGGCTTTCTAGTTCAATGGAAATAATTCCTAATTCAGACTCCCAAGTGGATGAAATCAAAGAGTTATTTGCGAATAATTCTAAAATATTGCCTCAAACGATGATACAAAATTTCAAAATGGCATCACTTCAGACACATGCTCTAATAAATACGATCTAAATAAAATTCATTGAGCGGTCACTTGCCAGCATTGAAAAGTTATACCGATAGCCCACCTAAACTTTGTTTGGTGAGATAAAAAGCTAGATAAAGTTGATCAGGAGAAATCCCAGTGTGCAAAAACTTGTTCAAAGTCCGCAGTAAAGACGCTAGAACAAAGTCAAACGACTAGGATGTTAAGATATATAGTTTGTCTACATAATACTATGCCTCAGATCTAACCTTTTTTAAAGGTAATCGAGTAAGACAAATTGAGAACTAGTGATATTTCAAAAGAGGGCGATTCTTTTCTAATCTTACTCAGTGGGAGAGAAATACACATAAATACAGGAGTATTTGGTATATCATTTATAAGTAGCACAGTTAATTTCTACTAACAGCGAAGTGCCTTCTTTTAGCATTTGGCAATGGACTAACCTGCTAGTAATTCTCTTTTCACATCAAAAGCAAGGTCAACCATTTTGATTTTGTATTTTTATTCTTCACTCGCTAAGTAAGAAAATGGCTCGAAGTTATTTACAAACAGCAGGTTTTAACAAATATTTACAATGTATTAGTAATCTTCTCCACTAATGAAAATACGTCATCGGAACAACGTTGAAACAACGCTAAACGACGTCGCAACGTCGAGTGGAGGTTGTTTCGACGCTGTTGCGACGTCCTTTGCCAGCGAGATTATTTATACTGTTATTATTGTATTATTACTGTATTATGCTCGAATTCACAACATTTTACTCGAATTCACAATATTTTACTCGACCTTTACTCGAATAGGACAATTATTGAAATGTAACGTCATAAACTACTTTGGCATTCGATAAAACATTTTATCTTTAAATATAGGTTTTAATCAAAGGTACTGAATGTTGATAGATTTAAACTTGATTTAAAAAATCAGCCACCATATTCAAAATTATTACGGAATACAAGTAAAAATAGACTGGAGTCGTACGTTTCTCAAAGAGCTACAACATTTATAATATCCCAGTGAGAAAAAGCTTGTTCAAGTTCACAGTACCCAGCCGGTAAAAATCTGTTCAAAGTCAGAAAAATAACATTAGAACAGCGTTCTGTGAACGTTGTTCTAACGTTATTTTGCTGACTTTGAACAGGTTTTTGCCGGCTGGGTAAAGACTCTAGAACCGTCGTAGGACATTGTCTTTTTACTGCGTACATTGAACAGGTTTTTGCCCACTGGGATAAAGTCATGGATAATCGAAAAATCAACGTTCTGAGAGCACGTCCTATTTTATGTAAAATAAAAACTGTGAAAAAATTCAGACCTTTTGACTCTAGAATAACAACTCTAGAACGTTGGTTTATTGTGAAAATAATGTAGCAATTTTGCAAATTTTATAGTGAAGGTATATGTATGGCAAGGGATACGGCGAGTCTTTCTATAGATAGTGGGTACGCTTATATTATAACATTGCTTGCTAATCACTCACACTCTGGGCTTTTATGTGCCATTACTCAAGAGGAGGGCAAGAGGAGGGAACATGATATACTTGACCATGTTATCGTAATTATTTGCAGTTCAAACGATGATGTTTCATAGATATGGTTGATTATTTTTTTGCATTCTGCATTACTCTTTTCTTTAGCTTTTATTTTGTTTGTTGGTTACTTATTATCTTTCTCTTCATCCACCAGATACTATCTTTCTGGACAAATTTCTTCACTATTTAGGGTAGAGAATACACTGAGTACCACAAAGGCATTAGCAACGCAATGCAGGGGGATTGAAGATAATTTTTTTTCTTGGAAAAAAGGGATGTACGAAAGGGGTGGGAAATGGTTTGTTCTCTTATTTCAAACAAATTCAAATTCTGTATTCCGATTCTAAAAAACCGTCTAGATTTCCGTCCGTCTGACGGATTTTCAATCTGTGCGTCCGCCAAATCAAAACGACCGTATTAATACTGAGGACTAGCTTTAACCCTTAGTATCAGGAGGAGGTTGTGGAATTTATCACCTTTTCATTTTTTATAATACGGCTAAAGTACTTATGTTGGATATCTATTAGTATTGATACAATTATGTAAGAAAGAGTTTTTTATTGCATTTTTGAGTTTTTCCGATTTCCACGATTTTCCAACAGTTTCTAGACTAAATTTTCATTATGGTATGTGTTTTTGAAAACGTCACCAAAATAATACGTCAAAATGTTTGTATTACTCTAAGGTATCATCGTATAGCTTAGTATAGAGGGGGTGGATTACAACCTTTCTGGGATACTCATACCCAAAAAGCCTAGTACTAATAGGATTAAGTCTCTGCCTCTCAAATTGCAGGTATCAATATTATCTTCAATGTTAAGAAGTTAAGGTGTGTCTATTTGGCACATTATATAGATTTCATTAATGCCAAATTAATAAAGACTTTCCTTTTAAACCTAAGAAAACCACACCTAAGTACATTTTCAAAGGCAATGGTGCATTTGTCTTTCTTTGACGTCTTTAATATCGTAACAATATGGCTGGTTACACGCCCATCCTGATAATCCAATAAGACTTTCTTCTGCTTTACTTTTTTTATATCAGATAATAAAATAAGCGGTTTATACTCCTCTGCATATGATTAAATATAGAACTAAGATTCCAAAACCTAACGATGCAAGTGATTAACCATGGTTGTATACACGTACTGAACCGATTTTCAACGCGACCGGTTTATAAACGGGTCAGGCGACCCAAGTACCAACGGGTTAGCCAATTTATAAACGAATCGACCCGTTTATAATCAGGTCTACCAAATTGTCAGCGCTATTGAAAATATCGGTCAGTTTATAAACGGGTCGACTAGGTTATCAACAGCTGACCGAATTATCAACACTTCACGTTCCCGAGGGTGTACGGGCTTGAACTTTGGAGCAATACATTGTTGACTACAAAGAAACCATGTCATGCATCAAAATGTCAAAAGGTAAAAACAGACATTTTCTAATGAATAATCCAATGATCTCTTGAACAAACTTGTTCTTACAATTGCGGAATCACTACTTTTTATCTGCGGAATAAAATAAATTTGTTACCTGACAAACCAAGGAAGACAGAAAATATTGGTTAGGTTCATTGTATATAGCTATCTAGTATCCTCTGATATAATTAGAACTTTCCAAGTTATTTTAAAATTGACAATGCCTTGGCCACTCCCTTGCCAAGGATTCCCACCTCTTTGCTTCCTTATTATTTATTTTCTTTCTTTACGTTATAATCCATCGTTTGAGATTAATAGTATATTAGGCTACGACGCCCTATGACGTCAATGACATCTTGTAAACGCACTGAGAACGTACGGACTTGAAATTTGGAATCATACATTGTTGATTACAAAGAAACCATGTCAAGCGACAAAATTTCAAAGTCGATAATGCCTTAACCACGCCCTATTATTTCATTTATACAAACAAACACACTATAACCAAGATATCATACCAAGCCTTTAACAACCAACATATTCAATTACAAAACATTTTTTGTAAACCTAAAAGTTGAAGAATTAATCTCAATTCCTTAAATGTTTCCTTTTAACTACCTTTCCTTCCAGTTAAAAACTGAGGATCATAAGCATAATATTTCTGGTGACATTAGAATAATCCCAAATATTAAACCTTGAAAACTTATTTCAAAAGCCCCAAAATACAGGAAATGCTTAAAAATCAACTGGATATCTGCCATTTTATGTTAAAATGTTTAGATGAATGTATTCAGGATTGGAGTGCAAAGTTTAAAAAAACAAATCATACACGTTAAGGTCAAAAGATAAGAAATACTAAGTAAGTTCATTAGTTGTCGCAGAAACAGAATATGTCATTCATGTGTAAGCGTTACTATTAATACTGGGCCTTTCTTGGAGCTCCTCAATACTAGGGGAGAGGGGGGGGGGGTGTTCAAAGGACTCCTCCTTCATAACGTTTTATGGAATCGTGCTGTAGTGTTGGAACTTTCCAGGTCGACACAAAATAAACATTTATGCGTGATTATTTGCTGATGACGTCATTAGTTATGATGACATTATCAAGGCAAAACAGATGGTGCAAAAAATCGTTTTTTAGATAAAAAAATGTTTGGCCACCAAGCAAAAATAAGAAGAAAACATTTTTTTAAAAATTCCCCTAAGTTACCAAAAAATATTTTTTCTAAAATAGTCCTATAGATAATTGCAATAATTAGTTACGTTTGTCCTTAGAATAAATACTTTGTTAGTAATAAGAAGCTTTAATACATGGCATGTGTCTTTTATAAAATATGTTTTTTATATTTGTACCTATCCTGTGTGCATAACGTTATGTTGTATTGTAATGCTATAGCTGTATATACCTATATATTTTTCTACATGTAGCATATAAATGGCTGATCCATTTATAAGAGAGCTACCGAATGCATCATATGCAAAAGCAAACACATGTATTAAAGAACGTCTACTTCTTCTATCTGAACTCGAATCTAGTCTAAAGAATAGTTGATATTTTCAACTAAATAAGATTTTCCTCTTTTTACCTCTTTTTACCAACTAACAACAGGAATATCTATCCTAGAACAGATCATATTTCCGTCAATTTCTTTTTCTCTTATTTGAACAGTTCATTTTTCCCGGATAGTAAGAACATGTCTAATTCCTAGCCAGTATATTCCCTTAGAACACCTATATTTAAGAACCCCTCCGTTGGCTGCTTTCGCATATGCAAATTTCCACAAAGATTTTTAAAAAATACTGAGATGGCATTCAGCGCAGAATAACTTTGTCTCATTAACGACTTAGAAATCAGCAGAACTCTGGTAGAAATAAGCAAACTCTCATTTAAAAATCGTTTTGGTAATTTTTGGAGGGTGGTGGGTGTCTTTAAAGAGACAGGCCAAGCTGATTCTTGGCCAACACATGATGCCAGATATTTAGAACCTATTTCTACAAGGATATTCTAGATATCCAGGAGAGTCTCTCACATGTTCCACCGCGGAACGAGAAAATAACTTGGAAAGTACCAATTATATCGAACGGACTACATAGATTTACAATAACATGGATGTATAACCAATATTTTCTGTCTTACTTGGTTTATCCATGGTTTATCGGTTAACATAGAAATTTATTTAGAATATTATCAGAAGAAGTGGCTCCACAATATGTAAAAAAAGGTTTGTTCCAGACGACATTGGATTATTAATTAATATTAATATAAATTCATCTCCTCACCAGTTTACATTGAATGACTTAAATTAGATATACTGTTTACAAGTCGCTAAGTATGTTTCCATGGCATAAAAGAGCCAGTGTTCCAATGTTGTGCACTGGCGGTCCATATAGAAAGTAAAGAGTTTGAAGATACGACCTCTAAATATTTATTATTTGCATACTGTCAATGATCGATTAAACGCAGTTGGCGTGGTGTGCATTTAACCGCCATTTTAGAGTGGTGTTTATTCGAAAGGTGCATTTGTCTTTCTTTGACGTCTTTAATATTGTAACATCCTAACAATATGGTTACACGCCCTGATAATCTAATAAGACTTTCTTCTGCTTTACTTTTTTCATCAGATAATAAAATAAGCGGTTTATACTCCTCTGCATATGATTAAATATAGAACTAAGCACAAAAGTTTTCCTTCTCAATTACAAATGCCCAGTGGGCAAAAACTTGTTCAAAGTCCGCAGTAAAGATGCTAGAACAAAGTCAAATGTGTAGATAATGTGACTTTCAATAGAATACTCCTTAGAATATGTTGTGCACTACATAGCATTTGAAAACTATTTTTATACTCTGTCTCGATCAGTCAAGTTAACCATACCGTACAGGCGCATGATGCCGGATGAATGTTAGAACGATATCGTTGACTTGATGTCGTTTGTTGACTAGTTAATGTGTTACAATCCAATTGTTAAAGCCGCAAACTTGTATTCATTAAACTTTTTGAGGATGAGCAAGTGGGTGTGTATGAAGCAATACATAATTCAAATACGTGAGGCGTTTTTTTAATATGGGAAAGGTTAATCTGACACCGTTTAGTCGATTAATTGTCGATTAATTTCTCTGTTACTCACAATTAGATCTTTCATTGCTAACACATCCCATTTAAAGGAAATAATTTTTCCTGCTTCGTTGCTAAACAACAATGTTTTCTCTATTTTTAATCTACAAATTACAATGCGTACGAAACATCAACATAAATGACGGCTTTAATAGTCTTTATTTCTTAGAATAAACACCGGAGGCATCTATTCGTTTTTCGACATTTTAAGGGAACTTTTATTCGAAAGAGGTGTTTATATGAAAATCCGTAAGAAAGGCTGGGGCCCATTGGAGCAAAGAGTCTACTTTAGGGCGGGAAGGGGGCGTATATTCGAATTAATACAGTAATACAGTATTTGTAAGTATTGTACAGTATTAGTTCATGTCGTTTTTGTGAGTGTTGGACCAAGAAAGTTAGACTCTATATTTTCATGGATATTGACGTTTAACATGGTGAGCTGAAATTAAGAAGTTGACCATTTATAATTATTTATGAAATAAAATTTCCGTAGACAGTAGAAATAAATCGACCTGCGAGTATGTGTAACCGGGGAGTACATCTCGGGTTCATGCAAACAGAGCCTAAATTGTAACATTCCTACACAGATAAAACCTCAATAAAACAAACATATAGTTTTATATTCCAGTAATACTCTCAAAATTGTGACAACCTCTTGTCAAAGTTTGAAGTATTAAGAATTGATTGTGAAATTCTTGAATGAGAACAAATACAATTAGTAGATTATATTGTCGTGTCAGTATGTGACGACGTAAAGGCCGTTTTCCAAATGAAGACATTCCATTGGTAGAAATTGACGTGTGACGTCAATTTCTACCAATAAAATGTCTTCATTTGCATTCCGCAAATTTTACACTAATGGAAAACCAGCTTAAAACGTCTGAATGGATATCCACATGATCTAAAAACAGAAAATCACACACTATAAAGGTATAGCTGTACTTATAAAAGATTTGTAGAAAAAAACAGTTATAGATAAATACCTTTAATCTCATACAAAGACAACGAATTTACGCCTACTAATTGGATGGATCAGAATTGATCTATCGACTGATAAAGAATGCGAAGGAGTAGGTTTCGGAAGATAATTTGTATTTCCTGAATCCCTTTCTTAGATTTATGGAAGGTATAACCTGAAATATGAGAAACTGATATCCTTCCTGAATCCCTTTCTTAGATTTATGGAAGGTATAACCTGCAATATGAGAAACTGATATACTTCCTGAATCCCTTTCTTAGATTTATGGAAGGTATAACCTGAAATATGAGAAACTGATATACTTCCTGAATCCCTTTCTTAGATTTATGGAAGGTATAACCTGCAATATGAGAAACTGATATGCTTTTAGATCAAGGGAGAATGTCAGTAAAATTTATACCAACGAAACGAGAAAACATAACAACAAAATGCCATTAGTTTCAACTATAGATTTCTTTCCAGTGGCTCCTTCGCCCTGTGCTCTTACGAGCCTTTCTATCTAGTCTTCGATCCTTCAAGTGACACTCCTCGTTCTGTGTTACGTTCTGCCTACGGGCATAACGGAGCACACTTTCCACGGTCTGGAACCTCTAGTTGGCCACCATGGAGTACCAAACCCATGCACAACTAATAGACGTTGTTCTAGCGTCGATACTGCGGACTTAACAAATTTTTGCCTACTGTATAACTGGAAAACATGAAGACTCAAGAGGCTCGCAAGAGCACGGGAGGAAGGTTGTACTAGCACATAAGTGCATTTGTAACAGAGGAAACTAATAACTTCCCATATAATACCATCATATGCCAATCATTAACCTTGGTGCAAGTACATATCATGTGAAAAAATATATTTGTTGCAACATCTAGTTCTTCAAATTCCATAATTTGCACATGTCAGAAATCATTTACTTTCCGGTCGAATATTTGACCTTTCATATCCATTTAGTTCTTTTGTAAGGTCATATCCTCCTAATGTTCCTAATGTTGTCATATAAATTATCCTTTTATATCAAAAGTTAAGGGGGTAGGTAATATTATCAATAATCATAAAAACATAAGTAATCATTTTTGCTATCATTACCCCCTAAAAATTTGAAAAAGAACTAAAGAATAAACTGTTAAAATATTGTAAATACGGGAGGCAGGCAATAGAGTAAAAGATAGAGCCGTTAATACTATATGCACATTTAAACAACAATCACTTAATTAAGGGAAAATCCGCCTTTACTTTACTAAGACTATGTTCACACTTGTCATTCTCATTCCGTTTCAAGTGTGAATACCAAATCAAAAACTATGCCAGAATGATTCCATTTCACCACAACAAGCGAAATAAAATCATTCCGCTGAGTATATCGGATATATGAAGAATAACGTGAACGCAAGGCCTATCCGGTATGTAATTCATTCCGAAATGATTTCTATCTGATAAGTGTGAACATAGTCTAAGTATCTTATTTCCTGCATTACGTTATCTTCTGAGAACTATCATCTTAATACAGTTAATTCCCACACTTGAGGGTTGAGTAAATTGGAAAAGTCAACCTCGCTCCCAGGGCTTCTTCTCTCTTGACGTTAAACGTCAAGAGTGAAGAAGCCCTGGGAACGAGGTTGTGGAAAAGTTACTTAATTAATAGATTTAAATGTAGATGCCTGTATTAATGTCATAAATTGTATGAGTCATAAAAAATACTATAAAAGAGGTAGGCGCATGATAACATCAATTCATTTGCAAATAATTCGTAACACATGGGATGTATTGGTGATATATTATACTGTAATTATAAATTGCAATAGATTTAAGAAGAAGTTACAGAGATTTTCATTACAAACAATTACAAATGTTTAATACGACCATGGATTTAAAAACTGTAACTATACTATTATTAACTATGTTAGCAGTGAATAGTTTACCTCGAAGAAGTACTTCGCATAAAGGTTTTACATGTCGCAGCATTTGTAATGGTGACTACGACATGTGTTCGTTAATGATACAAAATCAAAAGGAACAATTTAAATGCGTACGTCATGCAATGAAATGTTATGTGGATTGTAAGAAAAATTCTCTCAAAAAATGAAAAAACGTTGATAGATGCAATATTAAAGTTGGAAGAAGATCTATATTTGTATCGTTGCGCTATTTATTTACTTACGAATGAAGTGGCGAGGTCGGTTTCAAACGATGACCAAAGTGACGTGGTAATAATCCACGCTGGATAAACGTGAGACGCAGTATAATTCGCGCTGTATATATATATATTTAAAGAACATGTGGCTGGTACGCATGGACTTAAAATATTATTTTATTGAAATATGTAAATATTAGAAAAATATTTATTGTTAAAAATATATTGTAAATTATTCTCGAACAAAATCTTTTAGAATCGTAGGGAAATTTGATTCTTTTAAGATCGGTAAAAAAAAACCCGGCAAAAAGGGACAAAATTTTCCTTAGACGACTAAATTTCTTATCTACTAAATCGACTTTTTTATCGACCTATATTTTTTAGCTGTTCTATATATTTTCAGAGTTTAATCCTACACAAATTGTGCAAACTTCAGCTTGATTACATCAGCGGATCAAAAAATATAGTAATAACATGAGACCACCTACAAAGGGAAATCCCATATACATCAGCGATTCATTATTTTGCAATAACTTTTGTTTGAATAACACTGAAACTTAGTCAAGTTACATAAAATCTTGAAAAAGAGATTTCTGAAAGTTTTTTCTGGGCGATAATTTCGGTATTTTGCGATGTTTTTGTTAAAAATCCGAAAATTATGATAAAGAGCAATAGCTATCTATGCACATTTTAAGCAAAATTTGCCATTTCAAAATTGACGTCATCGGAAAAATGCTGACATCAGCAAAAAATATTCCTTTCATGATACACTAGTAGCCTACCAAGTTTCATCGCTAAACTATTAGTCGTTCAAAAGTTAATGATGGGGAAGGGGCGGAATCCCCGGAAATAACTTTTCCCAAAAAGCCCTGTAGGAAAACAGATTGGAAAAATAACAAATTATCTACTGAGAGTGATGAGTAGATTTGTTTGTAATCAATATTGATTAATCATATTGTAAAGAATATGGATACTTCATGTTTTTATTTTTAACATTTCCAACGATTTATTCTTGATAATACGACAAATCGAAAATCTTAGTCGGCAAAAAGTGACTAAATCTTCTCTGGTGACTAAAAATACATCGTTTTGTGGTGTATCCGTCTCTTCAACGTTGATGAGAAGTTGCGTGTCAACAGTGTCAATTATTTACCTTAAATGCGATTACAGTAACCTTGTCAATTATTCGTCATAAGTCGACATAATAAGTGCTTAATAAAAGGAAATAAATATGACAACAAATCGATTATTACTTTTGATAAACAATCGCTTGTCAGCAACCTCGTTCCCAGGGCTTCTTCTCTCTTGACGATCAAGAGAAAAGAAGCCCTGGGAACGATGTTGGCTTGTCAGTGCAAATATATTCGAGTACAGTTCTATCAGATAAAACCTACACTTGTGACAAATGAAAGAATTACACTGAACGCGCTTTATTATTGCATTTGTAAAATAATTTCTAAACAGCTAATCTAATTTACTTGAAATGTTATAATTTAGTTGCAGTTTGCAAACTCGGAAAATACGCCCGGATTTCGGTTCAGGGCGCAAAAAATATGTTATAATAATTGAAAGTAATTATAACAAACTAAGTTTGGGTAAATTTTAGACCTTTTAACATATTTAGATCAAACGTTAAGGGAGTAGGGGATTTTTGCCTCCCCCCTGTAATACATATTCACCAATTACCCAGTGTAAAATAGAGTTAACCCGGTAGGCATCAACGTCAAAATGACTTCAAAACGACGTCAAAACGACTATAGAACAGTTTATTAGCAGATTATGGGGTGACTAACGAATACGGTCCTTGCGATAGCTCTAGAGATGGACTTATCTGGGCATACAAACGTCGGTTTAACGCTGAAAGAACGTCAAAACGATGCAGTGTGCAACGGAAATTAGACACAGTGGTGGCAATAACTTTCCGATATTGTTAACCTTCAGCAAGTTTACGCTAGACTTGTGCAGAATGTATCTAACATAATTTCCAAGATGGTAGTTGTAGAAAGCTACAATGTCATTCTAATGCTCAAGTTTTGAAAACAAAACTGCGCGAAATAAAATTCTAAAAAATTGAGTATTACAAAATTGTATGTGCTTTTTTATGTCACTCAAATTTTCCCGCCGCATATTATTTCGCGTTTATACGTTCTCGTGTTCAATGTTAATATTAGAAATCGTCAACAAAAAATTAAGCAAAAATATATTCACGCATAAGAAAATGATTCTGATTTTTGTATCAATTTTTAAAAGAAAACATTTTTGTACTGAGCAAGCTATGGAAAATAAACATATGACAAATTTTAATTTCTTTACATGCCAATTATTCCATATGAGTCACACGTGCCAATTCAGATTATAGTCTATTAATTTCCCTGCTTAAATCTCTCGTTATGGAGATAGCGGTTGACTTTCCAGTGATAACAATTAACAACTGATAACAGTGTAATAACAACACGCTTTTTAATAGCTTTTGATTTTACGTTAGAGTTCATTCTTTTCAGACATGGTTTGCAAACCGGTTTGCAAACTAGTTTGAAGTTGCAGACTGAATATTCAAACTAGGTTTGCAAACCGAAAAGAACGACAAATTTACCTTTGATTTGCAAACCGGAATTCAGCTATATTTAAAATTGTTATGTCTTGATTGCTCATTGCTTCGAAAAGTTTAACCCTAGTTTTACGGGGGTATCGGTATGTCCATAGTTTAACCGGGGGAGGGGGAATAAACCGCCCCTCCACCTTATCTTGAGAATTGAACATGCTGAATACTTGAGATTTTGCAGGGACATAAGTCTCCTAATTGGTTTTCCAAAAATATATATATACCGTAATGCCTCGATTAGGGGAGCGCTTATTCAATCAACAAAAGTTAAGGTGTTTAGAAATTTTCGGTAGAATAGAAAAAACACCACAATGATATGCTCGTATTAAACTGTTACTTCTTTTCTTAATCAATATCTACATCTTCGTCATCTGAATTCTCATCTTAACAGCAATAATCTATATATGGGTTTTCGTTTTCACTAAAAAATGTTTTAAAAAAGCTTGAATTCGAATAAGCGCCCGGGCGCTTATTTAATTTTAAATTTATAGAGTGGGAAGCTAGTTAGAGGGGGGGGGGGAGGGGGGCGC
>JAULBZ010001262.1:0-23226 GCA_032360805.1 Neoturris breviconis | reverse complement strand
GGTTATGGTACGGTTATGGTACGGTTATGGTACGGTTATGGTACGGTTATGGTACGGTTATGGTACGGTTATGGTACTAATAGAAAATTTATTCTGTACAACCTATTCTCAAGTACTTAATTGTAGGTGTCTAATAGGGTTGACGTTGGGGTAAAAAATCATTAAAGTGATACAAAACAAGAGGCAAGGGATATAACATAACAATGCAGGGTTGGAATATCGTGAAAAACGCTAAAAAAAAAGGCTTCCAACATTTTTTTAAAGTTATTGGGTTTTTTAATTATTTTCTTTTTTGGGGGGGACTGTGATAAGCGCCCTGGGCGCTTATTATTATTATTTTTTTCGAATTAGGGTGGGCGCTTATTAGAAGGGGCGCTTTTTAGAGAGGCGGGGGTGCTTATTTTAAAATTTGGAGACTCGAGTGGGCGCTTATTGGAAATCCAAAGAAACAAAGACAACACAAATTCAAACAACTTGATTTTCAAATAATTTTGACATCATCAAAATGAAAGAATTACGTACGGCTCATATTATTCGGGACATTTTTCTATTGCTTGCAAAAGACGTTCTCGTCCAGATGCCAATGGTTTTCCAGGTGCAAAACATGTTACCGTATTTCCTGTGATAAACGCCCTGGGCGCTTATTAAAGGGGGCGCTTATTAATTTATTTTCGGATTTAGGTGGGCGCTTATTAGAGGGGGCGCTTAATAAAGGATGGTCGCTTATTAGAGGAAATACGGTATGTTAATAGAGTTCCCTATTAAAATGATGATCTATAATGTCTTCTAGTTTGATGTTCTATTTATGACTTTGTTAAAAGGAAAAGAATAGTTGTGTTTATTAAAAGAGTTGTTTTTGAACGAATTTTTATTACTCGCTAGTTTCCCATCACATCCTCAATTCCATCAATGTCAAACATATTGTCTTGTTCATTAGTTATGTTATCAGATTTGATATGATGCTGTGGACTGACTAAAGAAGGATTTTCTCTTGAATGATGCTGTGATGTAGCTGCAAGTAGGTAAGGAATATCACTACTTTGTGAAGAAGTTGCAAGCTGCAAGTGTTCATCTTGAGGCGATTGAAATGCGTACTTTTGCTTATAATTTGATGTAATGTTTACATATTCATTCTCCTCATCTTCTGATGAGCTTTCAACAAATTCATCAAAAGTTTGCAAAATAGGTAATTTTTTCTCTTTCTTTGTTCCGAATAACTCGCTTTTAATAATTTCCCAAGTCAGCTTATTTCTTTTAGGTTCTGTTACCCATTTTGGTTGTCTGAATTCTGGTATTTCTAACCGCTTTTTGACTTGGTCAATGTACTCAGCAATAATTTGTAATAAAATAGTTCCTTGGCTACATTGTAATTCAATCCATGCAAACGCTCGATCTTCAGAAAAAAATATTTCGATGTTAATCGATTTTGTTTCTTCAACTTCGGCAAATCTTCTGATTTTTCGCCATGGAATTGATACTTCCATTGTATCTAAAAAATGTAAAACAAATGTTAGGCGATGACAGATAAAAGCCTGATAGAATTATTTTTCTCCAAAAGCATTTCATTGGATAAGTTTGGAGGGAATTTAACTAATAAGCACCCATTACTTATTTGAAATAAAGAACAGGTAAAAGTTAAAATTGTTAAAAAAAAGAAAACCCACTTCGAACAGGTGAAACCACTTGAAAAACTGTTTAACAAATCGTTCAAGTTACTTTATATTTTCTATCATTTTTAAGACGCATTTTTCTATTTTTCTTTCTGATTTTCGATTACATTTTATTACTGCGTTTAAAGTCCGATTTCCATTCAGAGAGCAGCTTTTTTTGTTCAAATACATACGTGCCTAAATACACAAGAACAAATAACATAGTTTTTATGAAGTGCCGTGGCTCTCCTGAAAATCCAGCACAAAAACAAAAAATATTCTAGGTTTCGAAAGAAAAACAAATATTTATTCCGCTTACCTGAAATGATAATGAATTTTCTCGAACTACAAACAACATCCACTTTGCTGTCTTTTTGTAGGGTCATATTCACGATCTGTGTTTTCTTCAATACTGTAATATTTTGAATAATATGAGAGTGATAACCATCAATCTTTCTTGCTTCTTCAACGTACTGTTTATAGCAGACAAAATTTGGATCTAGATAGATTTCTAGATCTTTCGATTGTTCTGATGTTGGTTTGATTCTTTTGCACTCAACGTTAAATATAAATTGCAGTGCTAACAGACGGAATGCAACATCATCGGTTTTAATTATTCTTGTCTCAGCTGTAAAATCAAAAGTCCATTTTTGAATACAAATTGCAGCTTTGCACGGAAGAAATATGAATGAATCATTGTCATACTTTCTTGTTGGATATGTAATACCTCTAAATAACGCAAATAACGACCTGCTTCTCTTGTGTAAGTTTATTGTGTCACAAGCTAGATGAAATAATCGACCAACATTAATTTGACTATGCTCAACTTCAACGCGTACAATGGGTTTCGAATCCCGTGGTAATGTCCATACACAAATAAAGTTCTTTCCAAACAATAAAGTGTGTTCTTTAGTCTTGTTAGGAATTTTAGGTGTTGTCATTTCTGTTACAAAACGTTTGAAACCAACTCGTTCAGCAATGTAGACATTAATTGTAGTAAAGTAAAAATACGATTTTCAAAAGAGAATTTTTGTTTTATCTTGCGCTTAGAATGAATTCATTTCAAAACTAGTCATAAATGATTAACTATAAAGAAAGATGGTTTGTGTAAGCAATAAAAATTGGAATTTTTATTGAAGGTTAGTAATAATCCTTCTATTTAAAAATTGTATTTTCATTATTTACGCTCCACATGTTTTTGCAAAAAGTGAGAATAATTACGCTTGTGATGAATAGTGGAGATTTGACATCGAGACATGCCGTGAGAATAATTACGCCTGTGATGGATAGTGGAGATTTGACATCGAGACATGCTGTGGTAAATGGTGAGAAAACCTTTCATCGAACCTTTTTTTATGTATGATAGTTTAGCATCTGTCAGATACACCTTAGAAGTATTAAATTTCACAAATTGCAAATTCGCGAAATTTAATATCAGCGAAATGCCTTTTTTCACTTCACAAATCATGTGCTTCTGCGTGGGTGTTTTGTACACACATGCATTTCAAAACCGCTCGAACCTCTCCTCCGCTTAATAAATTTCGAAGAATTTTCATGAAAATTGTGTTCAAAAATGTTAGTCATCGGACAACATAGAAGTAACTGTGGGAAAACATAGTAGCAACCATACGAAATAAGCATTATACTATAAGCATATTTTGAAGCTGAGATTTAAGATTTAAAAGCATAACTAAGCCTCAGGTGAAATGTCCCCAAGCTTATATAAAAAAGGGAGTATTTGTGAAATTTTCTTCGCGTTTGGGAAAGTTTGGAGGTCGCGAAAGGTTGTAATCGGTAAATTTAATACTTTTAAGGTAACATATTCAGATGAAGTCATAACCTGCTGATCATATATAAGTGACCCTACCTTTTCTATTTTTCAATAGCATCATTTGAACTTTTTAACAGTGATAACCTGTCATGTTAACATTCTTGGATAGCACGCCATTAAATTATACTTTTTGAATTAATTCTAGCCTTTCAAGCGTTCTTCGTAGCGGAAAAGGGAAGCGCAATAGGTACGGAGATGAGTGCGCTTACTATTTGACATTTCATTAATCTTGCAAAGTAGCTTCATTTTGATAATTTTGTATATTTATATTTATACGACTTTACTCCTTCGCAAAGTGTGATTTGATGAATTTAGCCCCGGTTCGGAATGGTTTTTAATATTATCGGGTTTTGTTTTTGCGCTACTTTAAAGAAATGCCGACTGGTCCATATCTGAATCAGTGAGTGCGGAAAGTTTCACCTACGCAAAAATCGAAATGGCAAATAATCGATGAGTCAATTCAGGTTTCGGATTGCATCACTCTCTGCTGGGAAAAAGCGACCACAGCGCACAACAACAAAACTAGTAGATGGTCTTGGTAACTTAGACTACTGCGAAAGGTTAAAACGCTTGAAGCTACCCTCACTCGTGTATAGAATAATGAGGAGGGACATGATAGAACTATACAAGCATTTTCATATATACGACAAAGGAACAATCTCAAATTCATTCTAGCCAAGGGAACGCATCACCAGGAAGCACGATTTCCGGCTTCACCATCGCAAGCCAAAAGACGGGATACGAGAGGTACAAACAAATTTACTTTTACTATCGATTAATTAAAACATGGAACGACTTGCCAAGAAAAGTGGTCGACGCCAAAGAAATTAATACATTCAAAAATCGACTGGACGAATTTTGAATTTTTCCGATTATGTTCGACCACACATCTTCACTCGCGAGCGATTCATAGGCTAGACAATTTATCCTGCGAATCTGCATTCTTAATTATTTTAACAATCACCCTGCAGTATAATCGCAACAGTTACCCGTTCCTACAGTAGCTAGGTTGCAGAACATGAAAAAGATAGCATTATCAGAGTTGGTAATGAATTACTAAGCAGACTATCAAAATATAGAACCATCAAATCTTGCACGTAAATACTTCAACACAATCCATGAAAAACAACTACAACAATACGAATCGAAAGTGCTGCATTGCAAGTGGTACATTGCAACAGAAATAACCAATGATGAAAAAATTGACCAAAGCATGAATATAATGTGGTAAAAAGACAAATGTATGACGTCTCATTTTGAATGTTATGCTTTAGCAATATAACAACAAGAAATTGGCACAAAATATCTTTTATATCGTAGAGTTGGTTAAACACAACCAACTTAATGCTAGTAACAAAATGAGTAATAAATGTGGAATATGTAAGATCAAAATCGAAGATACTATTTGCGATTCCGTCATGATATTGTTGGAAAAAGTATGTTTAATTTAATTCGAAACGTGTCTCCAGTATCCACATAAAACCATCATCATTGAAGGTGAATATGAATATTGGTGGAATATTACAGTTAAGTCAATGACAAACGCAAAAGGGCAGAGACACAAACCTGAAGAAAGAAAAACTTGCTAAAGCGATGCAGGACATGGTCGAATGGAGGAAAATAGTCTAAGAAGTCCGAGTGCGCTTGACCCGGTAAGGTAAGGTAATGGTGCGTGAAATTTCACAAGTCTGCCACAATACCTTCTACAAGCGTTTTTATAAATTGGTGGTCGTTGCAGGTGTTCTGTGACCACACCCATTTTCGGCCAATGTAGTCGAAAAAACCTAGGTTTCAGTATCAAATTATATATGACTGGAATATTTTTACAATCAATAGCTTGTTATTAATAATGTCTTTATTATTTATCATCATTTCGGCTAACTTTGAGAGAAATAACATTTTTCTATTGTTTTCAAGGAATTCTATTGTTCTCAAGACAATAGAAAGACAATGACCTATCGTCTAGCAATTTTTGAACATTTCTGAATTGTCTTTGACGAGAAAAATATCTGTACCAATTGTTATTAAGAAATTCAAAGTAGTTTAGGAGTTAAGGGGCTAGGGCATCCCCCCTTCTCCAGATAAAATATGCTACCCAAAGGATTCCAGATGAAAAAGGTAAGCAACAAAGGAACCGAAAAAGAAAACATATACGGATCGTTGATACGAAATCTACAGTTACTATACCCAGAATATAAAGTATAACTTTAGTCCTATAATTATTGGTGCACTTGGTCCTATTCCAAAAGATCTTTGCAGCAATATACAAAAACTAGCTTTTAATAATAAACATGCTCTGACGTTAATACGGGTATTTACTTTTGGTTCTTGCTTTAGTAATTGAACTATATATCACATGCAGCAAACTCACTAAACTACCGTAGGCCGGATGTGTAGAGCGAGTTTGTTACAGATATAGAGTTGAACGCTCTTTAAAATCATTTGTTGTAACTTTTTTATCACTGTATGATTACTTTTTGAAATTAAGGGGCTATAAATAACTGTTAGGCACCGCCTGTGGGGGAGTATATTTGTATATGGTTTTCAGTTTTGAACCCGGAAACTGTGCTTGGAGCCGCTCCTCTGCGGGGGGAGGGAGGGTCACCATCGGTTGTTTCAAGACTTGTATTTGTCTCTTTAAAGTGTTTCTACATCAATAAAGCCATTGTCTATAGCAAACTCACTGAACTATCGTAGGTCGGAAGTGTAGAGCAAGTTCGTTACAGACAAGTTGCCGAACGAGCTTTAAAATCATTTGTTTAAACCTCTTTGTTTCTGTACGATTACGTTTTGAAATTGTAAGCCTATAAATGACTATCAAACACCGCCTGTGGGGCTGGTGTCTTTGAAAATGGTTTTCAGTTTTAAGGCTGGAAACTGTGCTTGGAGGCGCTCATCCGCAGGGGGTCTTTGTCAGTTGTTTCAAGACTTGTATTCGTAGACATCAATAAAGCCATTGTCTGTGCCAAACCTATTGAATATTTGTAAAATCAAATATATCTATAATACCGCTTACTTACTATTTAACGAATAATCTCTTCTTGTAATGAATACCTTAGGCGTATAAATTTTTGCGTGTATAATTCTTTTTTAAATTTAAATTTTAACTCGATTAAGCTGGAAAGATATTACATATATATTTGTCTAGGCATAACAATATGTACTGGGACCACTGGAGCTAACAATTGTTTCTAGCTATGATGCGAAACAGACAAACAGATTCTATTGCATTTTAACTACATTAATTAATCTTTATTTGGTAACAATTCCAATTTCATACGATATATACAAACTTAAGGTACATAATCTCCTATTTTGGTTCAAAATTTCAATATTTATATCAAATAAGTGACGCATACTTAATATACTCAGAAAAATTCAGAGTTTACAAAATGTCAAGAAGTAGCAAAGCAATCAATTCTTTCCTCTGAAAACAGAAAATGATTGGCCAAACAAGATGGCTGCCACATAGTGAGCATAGAAAATACATAATTTCCTACAGCTTCAATCAATTATATCTCCACTAATATTCATTCTCATGGAGTCTTGAAAAAAACTGAAGGTGATTTTGTACCTTTAATCACTTCATACGCCTCTACTTTGGTATCTGATCTATTAATAGCGCGTATATATTATTTTAGTTCGTTGTAACCGTGGTGATAAGCAATAAATCCCCAGGGTGTTAGACTGCTAGAAACATAGAAACAACATAAATTGTCGAATTTGCAGTAGACTAAAGACCCTAAGTCCTCTCTATACGTACTTTCCCTGGTTGTTTTCCGCATTTACGTCTCACTTATGGTGTCGAGCATTTGTTAAAATTCGCAAAATGTATCATAATTTATACAAAAGATTGCAGACTATAAAGCGGTCGTTATCAGGTAAAGACGGGTTCAAACATTTTCGTTCAAAATAATAGTCCGCTTGGTCACGGCACTGTGATTCCCGGATTATGCCCGATTTCCTTCCTGGTTTTAGGATTTAGCCTTAAACTAGTCTAGTGCAACCCGTACAAAGACATCTTGATGTAAATTGGCAAAACAATTCTTTAGAAGCTATATTTATGGCAGCTATTTACAGACCATGTGGTAAGAATTTGCTATGAAGATATATCTAGAAGGATAACGAAAGAAATACAATTGACGTATTGAAGTCTTCGTGTTTTATTTTTTATAAAAACAACCTCGATCCCAGCAAATAGCTATGCAACAACCTCGATTCCAATGTACAGGGAGAATTGGGTGACACGAGTTTTATAACTTTTGTAAACATCATTTAAACATAAAAAAGACACCGCGCACGTCTCGATTAAAGGATCTATCAGATAAGAAAACAAGGTAAGAGCAATGAATGAATGAGTCTAGCGAGAAGCTAGCAATGTTATTTGTTTATCATGTTCGAAATATTAATTTTTTTGATTTCTCGAAACTAAATTTGTTTTTGTTTGCTCCTTTCTGATTTAGAACACTTTCTTTTCGCTATGATTGAGTTCCTTTCACTATTCTCTTCACGTCCACTTTTTGTCGTAATATTTGGAGTGACAATTAAAGGTTTGACTGCAATATGCGCACAAAAAATCTGACTGTAACTAGCCAAGGAAGTTTATAGTTCACTTGTTTAGGTCGGACTATGGATGCTTATCGAGTTTCTGTCGAATCTCAGTACGCAATAACGAAAACAAAAAAATTCAGTCAAATAGATTGGCCAATTTCTTCGGTTCAACAGCATTTGGATGTAAACACTGAATTATCAAAAGACGTACGTAATGTGCGGAGGCGAGGTGCTGAATCTATAAACGTAGATATATTTCTGCTGACATATGTAACATAAGTATCGTGTTTTGTATCACATGGTGTCATGCTGGTAGTTAAAATTATTTTTGCTTCAAAGCATATTTTTCGAATTATGTAAGCACACATTGTACAGAAACCATTCAAAGACTCATTCATAAAAATATCACGAATATAGAATATATCAACCTTGTTCCCAGTACTGTTTTGCGCAGGGAGAATTAAAGGTCTGAGAACAGGGTTGGTAAAGATATATAAAAATATAACATGAATGTTATTTAACATACAGCGTAAATTATGGCTCATATGTTCTTATATAAGGAGTGGTCATCTTTCACATATTTATATAAGGCAACCTCAAGCTCAGGGTGAGTTTGTACATAACACTTTATACAGACATCTGTGGAAAGACTATCGCCCAACAGCTCGTGATTTATCTTTGTTTCTGTAAATGGCTTGTTGCAGTACAAGGAGAAAACATAGTGTAACTATAGAGGAGATACTCAAAAAGACTAAAATAATTGTTGCAATAACATCATTATTTTAAGAAACCAAGCAGCTTAGCAGCCAAAGTTTCATAATTTTTTAAAAAATTTAGTACAAAATGTTTCTTATAAGCATCAGCTTGGTAAATTTGAAGATCTTAACATCCATTTCAAGTGTGCAACAAAAAGTTTCAAAAATGATGCTTATTTTTGTGAAGTTGATTAATTTTCCGAGATCGACTGAAATAAGTAGCAAGCACATAAATATATAATACTTATTCACGACAAAGATATTATTCATTTTATGTGTAAATAGTTCTACAGTAGCTATTATATCTGTAAAAAAAACACCCTTTTTTCCTATAAATTGCCGATCTGAGGGTGATATTTAAGTAATGCTAATTTTTGACCAAATTTCAGCTTGATGATGCTTATAAAGGTGGTGTTTATATATAAAAAACTCGTACGTCTATAAAGTTTCGATTACACGCTGTTATGAGTGAGTTATCAATAGGCTAGTACATGTAAACTAAAGACTATATACATTTCAGAATACGAGAGAAACTAATAAAAATACAGGTTCGTAAAAATATGTACCGTTCTAAAAGAATCGTGTTTATGTCATTGACATCTCTTAGCTTAAGGTAATTTTGAATGTTTCTTACCATAGTTAGAGAGAGAGAGAGAGAGAGAGAGTAGTATTATAAGTTTCGGGTTCTAGTACTAGCTAAATTTCTTATAAAGGGAATTCTTATAGAAAAAACACATGTAAAGTAAAATGAGGATTACAATGTCATGCCTCATTTTCATGTATTTGTGAATATGATCTACTAAAAGCATTTAACAAGATTCTAAACAAATGCTGCCATTTTGATCAGTATAGAAAGAATTATAATTAACAGGCTATGCACACCAACATAAAATCACTGCGGTAAGTCAGCTCGAGCTTTTCTCCTTATATTAATCCTAACCATGGATTCGAAGGTAGTGCGACTTTAAATAAAGTTTATACAAACCGAGTTATGCAAATAAACTTCCGCATTTGAATCAATATTATTCTGGAGTGACGAGGAAACGTTTACGAAAGTAACATAAATATTATCAAACTTATTTATAGAAAAAACGACGTCATTTCTATCGTTTCATGCAAGCCTCAAGACCTGTAATACGTTTGGTATGTCACGTGACTTTGATGACTGGATTATCCCCCTCACATATAGAAATCAATGATCACGTCATCACAATGTTAAATAATAAAATAATTAATCCTGCACGAAACAAACAGCTTGATATTAAATGTGGTGTTTTCCAATTCCACCGACCACCGAGCCATGTTGAATCGACCGATCACCGACTAGTAAAAACCGACCGCCGATCAGAAGAAATTTAAAGTCGCGTTGTCGAAATTAGCAGCTTGTAAACAAAATTTTTTTTCACAACATTGATTATTATATACAACAATATCTGGCCCTTGGTCCCTGGTCCCCTATATATTCACATTTACGATTTTATAATAATAATAATACGGTACTGCAGCCTAGTAAACGACATAAATCATTCAAAAATGATATATTTATGGTTATTGTCATTGCTATGGTAGTGTGATGTCAATTTCTAACAATGGAACGTCTATAATGTTTTTATACGCGTGCGCATTTTCTGTTCAGTGGAAAATTTTCTGAAGTGGAAAACGATCTTAATATCTCACGGATAACTAAGTGATAAAGAAGCGCGTTGTTTTGCATTTTAACTACCATAGCAATTGTTTTCATGAACAAAAATATAACTACATTTCGTACGTAAATAAAGCACGGTGACAACTACAATACTGTAACAAAACTTGAAAATTATAGGAGTTTGTAGGATTGTCCAGGACGGCCCAGAAAATTATTCTTCGCGGATAATTCTAAAAAGGGAATGCATGATTACCTGTAATCTCAATAAGAAGATCAACAAAGAATGTGCAAGAGAATATGAAAGTGTATATACCGCCAAACATAATGCCTATATACTACAAATGAAACCATTGTGATCACCACATACACGTTACCAACTTGACATGTAATTGTTTGATGCTAAAATAAAATCGTAAATGTAAAGATTTAGGGGGCCAAGGACCGGGGATTGTTGAATACGAATAAACAATGCTGTATACAAGCTGCAAGAATATATTTTTTAAAAATATCGGCAACGGTCGGTGGTCGGTTTTTAATGGTCGGTTGGTCGGTTCAACAGAAGTCTATTGGTGTATCTATCTTAATATTTAAATTTTCATGTGCATACCACCATCTGTGTTCGCGAAAAGAAAATACATGATTTTTTTTTGTGGACCTCATTATGAACACCATTTGTCAGGATAGAATACTGTAAAGTCGCATAATCACCCTGTGATACATTTTGGCGTGGATTTATTTTTACGAATGTCATTTTGCATTTTGGTCGCATTTTGCGCGGATTTGTTTTTGCGAATACGCAGTTTCTCCGAAAAAAGTGGGTGGACGAGGTTGGGATGGATTTATTTTTGCGGATGATGCATTTTTGAGATTTGAAATTATAAAATGTGAAGGAGAAATTGAGACTCTCTATAATAAAGCAGCAACTTTCTTTGAAGAAAATAAACACTAAACATCTTAATATGCTTTTAAGTACTATATTGTATTGCAAAATCGACCAAAAATAATCTAAAAACAAGAAAGAAAAAATCAAATAAATTACTAAGACATTTCGAAAACTGACGATTAGCAACCCTGTAAAATTAAAAAATCTGTCGCACAAATAAATACATTATTCACCGAACAGATGACATTTTAAGGTATCAAATTTTTAATTTCGCATGATCCCCGTCTGAATAAAAAAATCACGCCATACATAAAAAGCACGAAAGATAAAAAATTACAAATCTATTCAAATTGAGACAGTCCTATGACGTCAAACATACGTTGGAAAACCATTTTAGCAGTGATAGAATCGTAGCCAAATTATTTTTATAATTTAAAATTGATTTTAAATGAGATATTTCCTGTCGGTATAGTTCATGCTAATATAGAATTTAAATCTTGAATTTTGTTTGAACTAAATTTTATACGCACCTCTCGCCAACCTCGTTCCCAGGGCTTCTTGCCTTTTGGAACACGGAAGAGCGGCGAAGAAAGCCTGTTTTCAAACTCTGTACATACTAAATATACGAATTACTCATATAGACATTGTGTAGAACTGGTGTCACATTAAGAAAGGTGCCTTCATATAGTGGTTATTTTATGCCAGCAGAGGCCAGGGCTTTCTTCGCCGCTCTTCCGTGTTCGAAAGGGCAAGAAGCTCTGGGAACGAGGTTGACCTCTCGCATGTTCCAAAGGTCAATAAGGTTCAACCGACCAACACGAACAAGTGTCTTTACAAATAAAATACAAACCGGACTGGGAGCTAACTCCTCAGCCAATATATGTATTTTAATTTCTGATAGGTTCGTTATAAAAATAGAGTAAGAATAGAAGTAGTAATCTTTCACGAAGATGCGAGATTAAGCAGCACGAACGATAGAAAAACTTAATTTGACAGGGGGTTAAAATTTATAATTATAAAAAGATAGAAACATTGAAGATCCAAATCAGTGAGATGAATGGAATAAATGGACGAACAGTAGAAGGTAAAATAAAATTAATACTACGTGTACATTATAATAAAATAATGCAATAAATAATGGGTGTGGTCACACGAGCATATGAAAGTGTTGTGATATTCTTACAAAGTCGTTTGATAAATGTCTAAAATGTGGAATATTCATTGATAAAAAGTCTCCTTGTAGTGGGTACATGACGTTTGGGCAACGTCAAATCGACTTCGTCTTGATGTTATTTCGACGTAGTTCGGACGTCGTGTGCCGACGGAAGTACTGGTAGTAACCAAGTAGATAGCAAATAACACAAATATAAGAATTGTTAATAAAAAAATTAAATATGAAGAGTGAATATGACGGTTGGACAAATATAGAGTAACTTATATATTATTAATAGCCAATTCACGAAAGATATTTATAAATTATTATTTATGTATTCCCGTGGTATGACTGTCTTTTATTCACGACTTATGAATGAAGTTTTTAGCGGCGAGAGGTTGGGTATCGTAATTATATTACAAACTATCAATCCTATATATGCTGGCTATTTTGGGACTAATAGGATAGAGATGAAACTTTGCAGACAGTCCATTATAAAAGGAACCAATTGGTACCAAATATTTCTGTTGATGTTAGCATTATTCAAATGGCGTCATCGCGATTAATTTTAAATGGCTCATTTTGTTTATAAACCATAATTTCTTAGAATTTGGAGAAGAAGTCTATAAATACTTTTTTTCACGCTGTTCGTAGTTTTTAGTGAAAATGTCGTAAAAAGCAAAAAATTGATCCGAAAAACCGATTTCTAAAACATCGGAAAAATCAAGGAAAACGAGTTAGTCATATCAATATGTTCAAACTTTTCAGAATTATTTGTTTTTAGGTATAGGGTTAATCTAGGTAATCACGTTTTCACATGAGAGAACAGATTATATCATTTGAGGTTGGGGCTGGAGACATTGTTTGATAAAAATGACAAACATAGTATCTTGTATATCTTCTCATCACACGCATATATGTTAGTATTCCTAGTTTTCTGACATAGGTCTCAGAATTGATGGCCAATAAAGTACGATATAGACCATCGCTTGTTTGGTTCAGCCTATGCACATTTGTAGGATTCTACTTATAAGTCTCGCAAAAACATGAAGCGAAAATCAAACCAATCAACATTTGAAGTGCGCTGGGATTTTCAAAAACTAAAAATATGACGTTATCAGATCGAGGTCTATAAGGTGTTGGGGAAATCCACCGCCTACCGTTCGTGCCCACCATACACCGTCTGTGAACCACCGTCTGAAGTAATATTTCACAGAGTAGATTTTCCAGGCATTTTTGAATTTAGAATTGATATTTTACAGACCATAGTCATAGTCTGGTATGGTTGTGGTTATAGGTACCAACCTATATGTTGGTATAGAATAGTCTGGAAACACGAGCCGTTTGTTATCATATTTCATTGTTTGCCGTTTTGAAGTAGAAATAGTACTTGACGGCCCGCTTACCCTGCACATAATTTCAAAATGGTGCATCAGGAAGGGAACATTCTTGCTGGTGAAGATCTTGATGATTTGCATTTGTATATTTACTTGATGAAGGATATCTGGATGATGATGATGATGGTTTTAATGTGAAAAAGGATGCTGTTGTGTCTGAGATTGCTGCTGCTGAGGTTTTTCAAACATTTAAATGCAAACAATGTGCAAGTCGAGAAGAGGCCAACCTCGTTCCCAGGGCTTCTTGCCTTTTCGAAACACGGAAGAGCGGCAAA
The DNA here is from genome assembly GCA_032360805.1 of Neoturris breviconis. NCBI lineage: Eukaryota > Metazoa > Cnidaria > Hydrozoa > Anthoathecata > Pandeidae > Neoturris > Neoturris breviconis. The sequence goes on along the minus strand of JAULBZ010001262.1, from coordinate 9,087 downwards.
GAAAGCTTTGCCGCTCTTCCGTGTTTCGAAAAGGCAAGAAGTTCTGGGAACGAGGTTGGAGAAGAGGCCTCACAAGATATGTTAACACGAAACATATAGTTGAACCAACGTTAAATAGTGAAGCTTCAGATTTTAACTGGATGTCAGAAAGGGAATTTATCCCTGTTCAAATCAAGTACTATCATGAAAAACTATGCAGGTATTGTTGCTGCAGATATGTGTTTACCTGAGTCAACACGAAAAGTTTTTGAAAGTTTCACTTTTTTTTTTGAAGACACTATTATGTTGTGGGGAAAAATAAGATTACAATATATCAGTGTACATTGTACATAAATTCCATAACAAAATTAGATAAACAGTAAACAGTGTTCAAGTATGTATAACATACAACTGATTTTGACAATACTCTAACTCTTGTCAATGCTCGTGACAGACGTGGTTTAAACAAAATAATTTTGGTGACTATGTTTTAAAAGATTTACGGTATGTCTATATTTTGGTATTGGTTATAGCTTAGCTTTATACGTTTATGGTATGACATGAGGTTGTTTGGTATGATTACAGGGTTTAAAGGTTTTTATGACGATGGATTGGTTAAGTTTGGTTTATGGAATGGTTATGATACTTGGTCACTCAGTTTGTGAGACTCCGAGATATTTGAAGGTATAATGGAAGCCATGCAATGACGTCATCATAGCGATTTTCTAAAAATTGTACTTAATATATTTAAAAGACCCGCTCCTCCCCCTATGATGTCACAAAACTCGCAATTACACCTAAGTGATTTAGTTGACTCGTCCTATATTTTTTCCACTCGGAAAGTTGACAATAATTTGAGATAATGTTGTAGAACTTTGAAGTACATTAAAACATGAACGAAGGAATTTATTTGAAACTTTGAATGATTCTATCATATGACAGTTTCCTTACTTCATTTACTGCCGCCTAGTACATAATCGTGAATATTGAAAGCGACCATTCGTATCAATAACAACAGTCTTTAATAATTGCCGCGTCTAATGTTATCAGTCAAGTAAGTATGTCTTTTATTGCTAGCTATGTTTGAAAATGGTTCCACAACGATGCCAGGGATATCTAGCGCGATGAATTTGATATCGAACATCAATTATAGTCAGTCTTGTTACACACAGTCTTGTTACTATCTATCATTCAATACAAGGGAAATGTTTGCACAATAGAAATTCACCCTCCATCGTAATAAAAACTAGAAACCTCTGGATTTAAAAATCACACATTTAGCACTTAAGCATGAACTAGGCGAATTCTTGCGTGAACAATCTCGCATTCAATGCGTACCAGACTGTCATATAGTCGTTTATACGACCATTTCAGTTTAGCTAAGCCTGTTCCAAATCGCGTTTTATCTGTGGTGAGAGAAACAGCTCTTTCTTCTTTGCGCTAAAGAGCTAATAGGATTCCTAGGATTCCTATAGCCTTATTCAAACGATAATTGATTTGTGATATTAAAATGTATTGTTTATATGATTTTGTTTCATTCAATTGTTTGAATAGATCAGATTTGACGAATAGTTATTTGCTATGAAGGCGAAAAGAGTAAAAAAAAATTAAAAACACGAAAATATTTTAAAAACATGTGATTTTATTACCAGAATTAAACTTAAAAGTAGACTTACGTGTCAAACCTACGATTGAAAAACACACATGCAAAAATCACAGCATTTGTAAAGCACCGCGGTAAACCGGTAATTATACTGAAGTAAATATCGATTATAAAAATACACATTCAAATAATCTAGTTTAGAACTGTCGTTCCGGGACAGTCCTATGGTCTGTATTTAGACTGAACAGGCTACTGAGCAAATCTGGCAGAGGAAGTATATAAGGGAAAGTTTACAGGAGAACTTTGAATGTTTGTTCGTCTGACACGAGATGGAATTCTCTCTTTCCTTGGACATGATCGAAGAAAACAATAATGGCAGCATGCACAGCGAGAAAGACTACTGAAGAAGAAGTGTTACTTTTTTCGAATCCGAATTCGCCTTGTAATTTGTATGTGAATTCTTTATTGTTTTCAAATATAGCCAAATAAAAATAATAAAAAATTACTTGGTCTGAAAAATACTAATTTTAATTTTTTAAAAAAAATCTGAAAAATCGGGTCTGTAAAATATTACTTCAGACGGTGGTTCACAGACGGTTGGCGGTGTGCAGGAACAGTCGCACGGTAGGCGGTAGGCTAGTGACTACTGGATAAACAAATTCTAGAAACTGGGAAGCCTAACTAAAAAAGTAATTCCATTATTTTTAATGAATATAATTATTACACAACAACAATATTACACAGCACGATGAAAAATAAAATATAGTGCAAAACATCCAAAAACTTAAAATATAAGGAAGACTAAAAACAAAGTTGTTAACATTCACACAAGCACGAAAAAGTTCAAAGAATAAACTATTTATCTAATTTAAATTGCAAATAAAAAAATTAATAAGATTTACGAGAAAGAAAATAGAAATTTAGCAATGCGCTAAAATCGCACAAAAACTGTTGATTGAAACATCTAAAGAAGGTTACGTATCTTTCATAATTTTAATGTTTGGTATAAATAAAGAGGATCCAAATTCTTTTTATTATTGGAAGAAATTTGTCTGTCTCTTGGTAACACTATATCGAAACGATACAAACTAGACTATTGAGTTGAAGTCTAAAAGTTAAACATTTTCTGGTAACGAAGTTGCTTCCTAGTGGAAAAACATTTCTTCAAAGTCCGCAGCAAAGACACTAGAACAACGTCGGCGTTGTTCTAGCGTCTTCACTGCATACTTTGAACAAGTTTTTTTCCCACTGGGTTATGTTTCAACATTTCCTTTCAAAAATTCAACATTCCCTTTCGTTCGTGGGTTAGAATGTATATTGTAAAGTAATTTCTACTCCTTCTGGAAACTAATATTGACTGTGCGAAAGAACAACATTTTTGTTAACGTCAGTAAATTTTCCAGCGTGTTTTAAACATTTGAATTGGCTTTGTTGAAATGAAATATAGGATTGAATAATACATGAGATATAAAGTGTAAGTTACACGACGATCATCTTCAGTTTACTTTACTAGTCATCAACATGAGAATCTAACATTTCCTTAATTTGAAACTCTGTACTACTCTTCAGATCTTATGGATGTCAATATGCGTGCTGTGTTGATTGGATACTGAATTGCAAGCTCGTTGGCTCCACACTCGTTTATCTAACGTTTAGAAATGTTATTAAAAGTTCTTCGTGTATGTGCTAGGTTTTAATATAAAGAATATTTACTATTTACACGGAGTTTTAATCTATTTTCAGTAATATAAATAAATGAAGAAATTCACGATTCTTTGGCGATTTCACTCAGCAGGCCATTTTTATTAAGATTAAGGATCGATTCCGCAATAACTTCAGCTGTGTGACGCTGTAACAAGATAAAAGTAAAAGTTAGTTCAACATAGTCATTAAACAGCAGATATCAAAGGTATGTAGAAACCATTGCAATATCATAGGGAGTTCCATTAGGCGGAAAATTCCCCACGAAAGCCAAAAGAAGACATTTCATTGGTAGAAATTGACATCACACATCATGGAATGTCTTATATTGGCTTTCACGAGAAATTTTCCGCCTAATGGAAATCAACCTTTAGAAATCATGCTCAAAATAGTGGTCACATCCTGGTCAAAACTCTCTTGATATAATGTGGAAGCAACAATGCAAATAATCACTGTAGAGGTGAGACTTTGTAGCCTGAAGCAATGTTCAAAAGTCATTCCTCCGCAGTGATTATTTTCTCATATTTCAAACACTCCATCAAATAAGGGACAATTCAAAAATTTGATCCAACTCAGCAGGCAAAAACTTGTTCAAAGTCAACGTCAAAGACACGTTTTTGCGTACTGGAATTTCGCACAAAGAAATCAAATTTAACCAACAAAAATGAAACTGCGCAAAAAGGCTGTAAATTTTATTTCTGAGACGGTCCCTAAGCTGATAAAAAAATAGGTAAGCTACCCAGTGGTCAAGCCGCAGTAAAGACATTAGAAAACGTCGTTGTTCTTTACTGCGGACTTTGAACAAATTTTTGTCTACTGAGTATACATGTACCTCGTCACAGGGCTTCTTCTCTCCGTTCAACAGAAGAGAAGGCCTGTAAAGAAGTTGGATATACATTTATCTCTATAATGGATTTCTAGCTCTTTCGAGAACGGAAAAGGTAAAGTACACGAGCATGCACACTTCGTCTGTTTACATGTCCTCGGGAAAACTTCTGTCTCCTGTTTGAATTGGGGACAGGATAGTACAGATATAGCAAACAGCGAATCAAATCTCAGTACTTTGTCTGACAAAGCATTTGTGGTGATTTCTGCTGCATATTAGTGTTACTTTTCTGTTAAATATCGTTTCATTCCCGTTGCTGTCGTAAAAGGGTGAGTGAAAATCCACCTTGAGCCCCTCTGGTGTATGAAAAAACTTGGTTCACATCTGGGTTTTGTGCTTTAACATTTAATATAAGCATCCGAAAAAGCGTGGTTAAATGATGAACCAACTGAATTGAACACTTGCTCTAATCTTATGAATGATATCGGATCAACTAATGAATAAATTAACAGTGAACTGTTATTTAAGCTAGGAACAGTTTAAACCGCAAGGATTTAAATTGTTGAATACCAAGGGAATAATATGAATTCATATATACCTGTCAATATGGTTATTGAATAGTTTTAAAAGATTAGTAAGTTGTCAACAAATAAGTTGTGTCGTTCGAATTATTACAAAGAAAAGGTAAGAACAATTTATATTGTTAAAGAAGAGAGTAAACGATCTTCAAACTAAGGATATAATTGGTGGACATAAGTATGCTCAAATTAACGTCTAGAGAGGAGAGTCAACGACCTTCCATATTGGAGGAAATATACTCAAAATTAACGTGTGGAGAGGAGAGGCAATGATCTTTCAAATAAGCATATAATTGGTGGACATATACTCAAAATGAACGCCTGGAGAGGAGAGTCAACGATCTTCCATATATCATCGCTGGAAAACTAGTATGTCCAATTTCCAAAATGCTTGTTTTGAGATAAAGGCAAATCTAATTTTCGTATTCGTGCCCAAGAATTAAGAATCCATACGTGGTCAGCAAAATGAGTGCCAGTATGCTGGAATAATAGGACAACTTGATCTAGGAAAGAGTGGCGCCATCCCCTATCGTAGTGGTGCTAAAGAAAGAAGAAACTTCGGGTCGCCTTCAACAGCGGTCGACCAACTTACTTACTATTAAATATACAGGATATTTTTATTGACATCAGTATTGCGAGACTATTGATATCTACTCATCCCTCTACCTTACGTACCTGTTTTCTAGTGTGGTGATAATCATTGTGGAGGAGAGATTTTTGAGCATTGCTTCAGGCTAGAATGCCTAGAGCAATGCTCAGAAATCCCTCCTCCAAAGTGATAATTTGGTCTTATTTCAAACGTTGAAACGATGCATTATGACAGTGAACACTCCTGACCACTAACACGACAGACACAACCAATCTACGGACATTAATCTTGGGTCCTGGCGACCTCCCAGTTACTCTGTAAACCCTCCTTTAGATGGACAACACACAATAATGGAAATATTTCATTGTACCTCCTTGAAAGAAAAGGTGAAAATATAAATAAAAAAAACACTTAAAAACACTTAACACCTTGCAGGAAAGAATTTATATTTTGTTCTTCTAACTCATCTGTGGAGAAGAGCTTTGCACTCTTCTACTCTCCCGTACCTAATTGTATGGAGCATGGGGGTCTAATAACATGAAATCCGAAAATTCTTAAAGGAGGGCGGGGGTGTTTTTTTAGGTCAAACCTTATGTGGTGTTTTTTACCAAAACAGGAATTTAACCCCCTCTACAATTAAGTAAGGCAGAGTACGCCATATAAACTTCCATACACGTGCATATGGGTCACGCAACGTCGAACGACATGGTTAACCATGGTGTATACATAGAGTTATTTTAAACTGAAATCACGTTACTTCCTTCATGCAAGCAAGTATGTACATCCAACAAAATACTGATGATTTTTCAAAATCGTTTCATTACGGTACAACTGTGTATAAGCGAGACGTTAATTGAAATCAACCCACGACATAGAGAAAGTTCGAATAAACACTTTGTAAAATAAGCATCAACATTAACAGTAACAAGGTTATACAAACAGCGATTCATTTTTATTTTACTGAAGACTTACGTCATTAGCTATCACATTTGTATTATCTCAAAGAATCGCATATGGGTTTACTTATAAATATAAAAGCATTTCTGCAAAACGCAAATCACAAAGTTAGCACCACAGCAAACACAGGTAACATATTTATATCCGACTCCCACGATCTAACGACGTTATTATTCATACGATGATATATCATCATTATTTTTAGCTCTTGTGGGAGCGAAAGACAGAAAAACATAGAAAAAGCCCCGTGAACTTTTTCCACCCACAAGAATATGTCCTGTAGATCAACCTGTCTAACTATTTTTCAATGTGTATTAGATCATTCTCAGTGGGCACACATCGCCGGATTAACGTCACGACGTCGAACCGACGTCATGATCCTGCAGGGCTAAGTGAATGTCTTTAGGTTGGGCGTTGTATCCCTATATTTTAACACTTTTTTTTTGATGCTATGATCCTATGATGATCCTATGGAAAGGAACTGGACAGTTAATTGTTTCGTTGTGCTGTGCTCACATGGAATCAACTCCAGTAAACTCGTGTTTTTTCTGAACACGTGACCACGAAAAGTTAGTGACTGCGAAATGGTTTAAGGACGAGGAAATTTACTTCCGTACTTTTGTAACATGCGGCTTATCCATTGACAGTCTGTATATTTACACAGACAGGAAACTATCATCGCGTATACGTGCTTTTTATCAACCATCCTTATAAAAAAACATTGCTCAAGACCTATAATTAGATTTGACAGGCATAACAAATTTCACTAGGTCTACAACACGGAAGACTTAATGGACATATATGGAAGTTTGTTGCTAGTTTTGACGACGATGCATAAAACATCGAGTCTTATAAAATCAATATAATACGAAAATATTTCGAATGACTCGAAAAATAATTTGGAAAGTATGATATTCAAAATAAACGTTCCTGTTCAGTATTCGAAATAGCGCCTATAGAAATGTCTATCTGGAATCTTACGGGTATATTATGATTACGTGACAAACAAGAAGTGTGTTGATTGTTTCACATCAGTAGAAAGAATGCAATATTGATGGTTTAAGGTGGATTTCCACTAGGCGAAAAAAATCCTGCGCGTGACGTCAATTTCTACGAATGGAATGTTTTCTTTTAGCTTTCGTACAAAATTCTTGGCCCGGTAGAAATGAACTTTTACGTTTTGTTTTTATAAGAATACGTCAAATTCTTGTCAGCCTCGTTGTTCTTATTTTTCTCCAATTTGAATCTCAACAGTTCTTAAGATGTTCTTAATTAATATCTTATGTACCTTCGGCTTTCACCAGTGCGATCGGGGTTCAAATCCCGTTGCAGAAACTGGAATCAATACTCCACTGCATGCCGGCCTGGGGCAAGTTAGAGCAATGCTTTCACGTATCTCTAGCGGTGAGTTAACTTAGCTGACAGTCGGAGTGGAGAAAGAACCACTGACTGATGTTGATTTTCTGAGGACAATAAACTTCCGGTTACTTACTTACTTCTGTACTAGAAAACACTTAACTTTAATCCTTGATGATTTTATACTTTTATAATAATCATGCGTGGGACAAGTTTTCCTTTATAGATAAGGATATAGCTTAAATTTCTTGGGACAAGTTTTCCTTTATAGATAAGGATATAGCTTAAATTTCTTTTAAAATAACTGAAGTGTTTTTAGCATTTTCTTAACTTTTGGCGAAATTTCAGCCTTCTTATAAACGTTGTTTTGTAAGAAAAAATACATGTATGTTCCTTCAACTTATACCATATAATACCATACATAGAATGTTTGGTATTCAAATTAAACGTGCCTTCTGCTAACAGTGTCTATTGATGTGTGGATTCAGCTAATCATTTCTTGTAAAACACACAACATAGTCTATAGCAAAAAATCACAGCACTTTTGTAAGATAAAATAAATATAGTTTCATATACGCAATAAGTCGATTGCTCCATTTTCTTAGTTAATTGTGTATTCAGACACGGATATACAATACATCCAACGCGTTCCAAACACATTTCAAGATTAATCATTTGAAATAAGTAATCTAATTGTGGGTTTACACTAGGCGAATTCGTTCGCACGAATTCTAAATGAAGTCATTAAATTGGTTGAACGCCTTAACTTTTATATTGGGACCTTAGGGACTATTATGATTGTTTCCATAACTGTTTGATATGGAACTATTAGTATAGGTATATGTTAAATATGTAAATCCTTGGTTGGTTGAAATCCTTGGCGTAAATTATCGTCGTGAAAATTCTACTTTACTTTACTTTAGTCGATCTCCCGATCGAGCCAAATCTTTCATTGGCCTTCTATTCACTAAAATTGTAAAAGTTGGTTGTTTGTTTCTATGACCCTGAGAGCTATGCTGGTGGGAGTTTAGCCTCCTGGTAAAGCCACACAAACCAGACAGGTCAAAAGGAAGAAGCCACTTTAATGTAGGTAGTGAAACCGAAGTCAAATATGGCTCAGATAGTGTTACTGCTTTGTATGCTGTTCTTGGTTGAACAAAGTCCCCAACAGAAAAGGGTATCAGAAGTCTGAGTTGCGACCTCGAATACTACCAACAATTAAGTATAGAGTAAAATGAGTAAAAACAACAACTGAAACAACAACTCAGTGGGTAATATCCTTTTAAAGTAGTTCTAAAGCCCTTACCGTGGGAACTAGTGTGTAGAAATATTTCCATAGTTACCTGGTATCCTCCTGACGTCACCATCGTTAAGGGAATGTCTCTTTTTCGCAGTGCTTCAAAAACAATTTGATCTCGCTTTATAACACCCTAAAAGGCAATGAAATACATATATAGGCTTTTCGAGATAACCTTAACCCTATTATGCCTAGAAGGAG
>JAULBZ010001261.1:0-23232 GCA_032360805.1 Neoturris breviconis | reverse complement strand
TTATTTTATAAAAGGATCTTTTATGTTATTGATTACATTTTTACATTTTTATAAAGATATAAAGAATTTTTAACTTGTTTTTAAACAGTGGAACATTTTAGTTGTAAAAGATTGTTTGATAAAGTCAGTTTATCTGACGAAATCGAAATATTACAAATGATTTTTAATTCATAAAGACTTGTTACTATTTAGATGGCTTACCATCCTTATTGTGTTCCAATATATATATATATATTCATGTAAATGTAACATCTGAAGAGGTTGCTAGATCAACACTAACAAAAAGTTACGTTATGTTTTCCACTTTATATATATAAAATGTCGAAATATCGTTCAAAATAAACTTGTGTTTTTAATTTTAAATATCCATACATAACACAACACATTCACTGGTTTTATTGTAAATATATATATAATATATAGATACAATAGCATGGTTAAAGCATGTGTCTATTTAACCTGAAACCTTATCAACTTAATAAGGGCTTGAAATCCTAGTGCCTTATAAATTTGAGTGTTTATCCTTGATATGAAATTTCACTACTCTTCTCTACAGTAGATAGTGACCTGACATCATTTTACCTTTAAAAAGGTGTTCCTCCAATTGTTTATTTGACCTGAAACTATTTCAAACACTGAATAATGTGTGTATATATGTAAATCATATTTTATATGCTTAGGTTTAACTTTCACTTGGTTTGGTGGGCTACTATCAATACGTTACCTTTGATTATTTATTTACAGGTAAATTATAAACTTTGAATAATATTTAACGATACGAAAACTGGGAAAAATGGAAAGCAGATTTGTTGCTTCAATGTTGCTAGCTGGAGTTGGTGATGCAATGGGTTTCAAACGTGGCGATTGGGAGTTTTGTTTTGATGGTGAAAAGATTCACGCAGATGTTAAAAGACTTGGTGGAGTCGAATTATTAAAGATTACTAAACCTGATTTTATTGTCAGCGATGATACTGTGTTATTGTTATCTACTGCTGATGCTCTTATCGAAAAAAGTAACACTGAAAATCTAGAAGAATTATATGCTGAAATAGCTTTTCATTATAAGAGAGATTTTTCCTTAGACATGAAGGATAGAGCTGGAGGTTTGACAACTGCTAATTCGTGTCACCTACTTAAACCAAATTTACCCAATGGGTGGCATATTCCTTTCAATTTGCGTGGAGGTGGCTGTGGAGCTGCCATGAGAGCGATGTGTATTGGTTTAAGATATCCAAATGTATTTAACGCAAAATGTTTAGAAAGGTTGATAAAAGTTAGTGTTGAAAGTGGTCGTATGACACATAACCATCCTACAGGGTTTCTTGGTTCCTTTGCTACAGCCCTTTTTGGTGGATTTTCTGTTTGTGGAGTACCACTGAATAAATGGGGTTACTTTATGTTAATGTTATTACCAAAAGTTTTCAAATATATTGAAGCAGTAGGACGAGATGTTGAAGACAATAAAAAAGAATGGAGCTATTTTCAAGAAAGATGGATGGCATATTTAACTGAGCGTAATATACTATTCGGTAAAACAGATCCTGTTTTTCCAGAAAACTATGGCATTAAGGAGAGAGATGCATTTTATAAATCCTGTGCGTACCGTGGATGGGGTGGTTCAAGTGGTCATGATGCCCCAATGATCGCATATGATGCGCTTCTGTTTGCGAAAGATAATTGGGTAGATTTATGTCACCATGGAATGTTGCATAGTGGAGATAATGATTCAACTGGTGTTATTGCTGGATTCTGTTATGGTGCACTTTACGGATTAGATACTGTTTCAAAATGTAACTACCAGAAAGTTGAGTACCATGAAAGATTAACTGATGCAGGGAAGAAGTTGTTTGCTTTAGCAGTATCAGATAGTTACTTGGACTTACCATCAGATGTAAGTGATAAAGAAATACCTATTGATGACTTATTTGCTTAGTATATCATTATGCAATTAATTTGCCCAGAAATCCTTAAGCGCAATGATTTGTATTGTTTAGTCATGTGATCAGTGATTGAAATAAGACGCACATCACATAGGAGGTGATGGAAATAAGAACAAATAAATAATCACTGTACCTCTAATTAGCACCTGGGTGCTTATTAATTTTTCATTGTGTTTTTTTCAGTTTTCTTTTTGGAGGGGAGGGGAGGGAGGAGCACATGTTTAATATTTTCAAGAGGATATACAAAACACTGGGGAGTAATATGAAGAAAACAACGACGATTGCAACTAGATGTAATCCTCCTGATCATCTTCCTGATCATCTTCGTCGATTACATGGGTATTAATTGGAGCACTTAATAAAACATGGATGCTAATTTTGATACACCTGGCTCTCAAAAAGTGAATTGTGTCATACATTTTATTCCAAAACTAAAAAAAGACCAACATAGAGAGAAAAGACACTGACTGATAATAGCAATAAATTGGTGTTATTCCCTTCTAATTCAATAATGGTCATTAAAAATAACAAAAGTTCATGATAAGCTTAGGCTTGTCTTTACTCTTTCTTCAAAGTATCAGCTTTATTTCTTGAAAAATAAATAAAGTAGCATTCTATACGAGCGAGAAAATATACCTAAGTTGCCCTCGCCTTTGTAAGTCACTTTTTTCTTTTTCTTTTTTTTTAATTCCAAAATGGTGAATTCTCACATATTTGGGTGTTATAAAAAGTATTAAGCCAAAACAACTATGCTTGTAACTAAATAAACAAAGCTCCAACAAATGACTAACTTAGGAGCCATCTCCAAAATTCGGTACTAAAAGGAGGTATCTTAGCAGCTTTAAAAAAGTAAAATTCAATAATTTTGAGAAAAATTAATCTATGATGAAGAGCGTTAAGTCAATGAGGGACGAAACCAATCAATTGCAAGATCATTGATTCAGCACCCTTCCCCTGGTAACGAATTTTGGAGATGGTCCCTTACCTAGATAAAACTTCTTGTTCATTTGTTTTCGACAGAAGTTGTAATTTGTACAGTAAAGGTTGATTTACACTAGCCAAAAGAAGATGTTCCATGTAGATCTTTACATGTTTTTTCAACGAATTATTTGCTTAGTGGAAATCAGTATTATGGAAAACAGCAGAATTAGAGTATTTAAATGCAGATCTCCACTAGGCGAATTTTTTAGTGCAAATGCTAAATGAAGCCATTACATTGGTTGAAAGCGACGTCACTTAACACCTAACCTTAAAAATTGTCTGAATGCTTCTATTATGTGACATGATTTATCATTTACAATGTTTCTTGGGATATAAAGTGTTATTTTTTTTAAGTAAAGAAATAATAGTGAATAATCACTGTGAAGGAGTATTTTTGAGAATTTCTCCTCCACATTGATTATTTGCTATTTCAATACCTTTTACAATAACGATTTTTATACACTGTATATATTTTATGAGTCAACATAATCTTGCAATTGGTTATTTGAAATGAACTAACCAATGGATTGCTGGCTTGTTGACACTTTTTATAATTTTATAATTATGAGATGATTTGTAATTATATTATAATTAATTAAATTTGTTTGTTTTGTTAGCTTGTTGCAAGAACATATAATCACTGTAGGGGACTTTTCCTTCCACAAAATTCGATCATACTGATCTTGTTTGATATTATTTTTGACATGGTACTTTTTGGGTCGTTATTTTCTAACATTGTTGAAGGTAAGTCTTGTTTATGATGATCTTCTTCTTTTGGTAACCTTAACTCAAAGATTGGGACATTTTCATTGTTTTCCCCGTAGCCTTGAATTTAAAGCTATTCATACATACCCAAATTCCTGCAGATTCAATTTTATGCAACAAAGTTTCTTTGTTAAGTTCTGATTGCACGAATTTGAGCATAAGATATTATTTAAGGAAAGACAGTTTTTCACAAAACAACAGCTGTTTCTAGGAAAAATAATAAGGCCCTGATTCGAATGATAATATTTTTTTGTTGATTAAGCAAATTGATCATTTATGATAACCTTCTAAAAGTTTGAATGTGTGTTTACCAGAACCTATGCCAGGAGGTCATGGCATATATCTTGCAGGAGACCATTTGAGACTCGAATATTTGCAGTAAATATTTACTTCAACATAAAGCACAATGTGTTCTTATAAATAAAACATGTATACTATGTAAGCCTTCCTTAAGCGTACTAATTTCCGTGTGTACCAATTTTCCCGAACTTAAATACATGCGAAACTTTCTTCAAAAGGTCATTCGCAAAAATAAAACACGCAAAATTTGTCTTAAATCTATGATTCGCAAAAATAAATACACACGGAAAAATACAAAAGAACAATTACAATCGTTGCATTCGAACTTTGATTTTCTTTCTATGGTCTTGCAAACATTTCACGAATGTCCTTTGATTTGACCGTATTTTTCTTTTGTCCCTTCGAGGCTGAGGTGGTACTTCAAGTTCTATCACATTCTTCTTCGATGCCGATAGGAATGTTCCCATATTTTCTTCATCTTTATTTCTTACATTTTAACCATTTATCCACTTTTACAAATAGAATGATGTTTGGCGTAAAGTTGAATTTTACTCCATTTTGAATTTGGCCTTGTAAATTCTTCAATGTTGATAAGACGTTGTGTGCTGGCAGGGTGATTAAATTGTTTACAAAATGAGTACTCCAAATAAGAGTAAATAATCGCAGAGGAGGAGTGATTAACAAAGGAATTATTTGTTCTTTCTTTATTTCAAATAATTGATAACATGTTGTCTTGTACATGTTACTATATTTCAAATGTTGTCTTGCCAAGTACATGTTGCTTTATTTCAAATTTAGTATTGTTGTGTACAACCGTTGTTTGTTTTGCAAGATTATTGATTTAATATACCCTTTACAAATATCAGTTTGAAGATGATTTTTGTACCAAAATAAGTTACAATAATAGGTGTCAGTGTTTAAAATATGAGCAAATAGGCACTATAGATGAGTGTAAAGACTCGAAAAATACTCCTCCATAATTATTATTTGCACGTATTTCAAACATGGCGTATGGTTATTATAGAAATAATTGTAAAACATGGCAAAAACCAATAAGAAAGCTAACAAATCATTCAGAAGAGGAAGTAACCAGAAAGTTGAAAAAGCAACAGTAAGTTTTATGTTAAATATAATCCTTTTACTTGAAAATGATAAATTTTGTTAGAATTTGGGTAAATATAGGAACATTCAGTTTTTGGAACAAGAGTAATAATCAATGTGGAGGAGAGCTTTTTGAGCTTTGCTTCAGGCTATTTTGAGCATTGCTTCAGGTTATTTTGAGCATTGCTCCAGGCTATGCTCAAGATCACTCCTCCACAGTGATTATTTGCTCTTATTTAGCACTGACATTTATATCTTATTTCTGAATATTTTCATGGTAATGCTCAATTCATTTCTGTAAATGTTTCATGCAACTCTAGAGATGGAACTACCCTTTCATCTCCCTCGCTGTGGGTTTTAATTAGAGTAAAGTTACCAAATCACTTGAGCTTTCTTTCCATTTTTAAAATCAATTACTTTCCTTAACAACAGAAGGAATGAAAAATGATAGGAAATACAGAAACAGAATAATGGAAAGACCGGTCAAAATAAGAGCGATTAATTGCTGTGGAGGAGTGATTTTGTGCCTTGCTTAATGCTAAAAAGCCTGAAGCTGTGCTCAGAAATCCCTTCTCCATATTGATTATTTACGCTTATTTCGACCTCTGGGAAACCGAAATATAGAACCTAAAATTTCTGTAACAAAAAAACTTAACCTCAATATTCTCCATCGAGCCGATATGTCTCTGTTAGTGTTTCACACGACCGATGGGTCAAAATAAGAACAAATGCTCACTGCGGAGGAGGGCTTTTTGAGCATAGCTTAAGGCTTTGTGAAAATACCTCCTCCACAGTGGTTATTTGCTTTAATTTCAGCCACTAGCCATGCTAATTATATAATTATACCTCTCTTCACGTTTACAGACGAGCATTGAAGGGAAAACAAAAAACAAGTCATCTATTGGTAAAGTTTCAAAAAAATCAAAACGATTACACAAGAAGTCTGAGTTCATATCAAGTATGTATAATGTTTGAAATAAGATGATTGATAATCGACCTATTTAAGAATACATGAAAACGAGGTGTTGGCCGCTCAAAGTAAAACTTGTTGCAATGCAATAACTTTTTGTGCATGATGCTAATTTAAAACCAGAAATAAAATAATAAAGTCCTAACAAATTTCAAAAGCAAGTTCTCCCTCTTCCCTCCCTCCCCTCCTTTCTACATTCCTTAGAAGCTTAGAGTTTTACTATGTTAGGTGCATTGGTTGAACTAAGAGCTAGTAGCCACTGTATACAAACGTAGCTTCAGGTTACAAATAAATTCTACCCCACATACTCCTATTTCAACCACTGAAGATATAATGAGAATTATGTTGTATCAAATGTGCATGTGATTTTAAACGTTTATAAACTGCAATGAATTACACGTTGTTAAAGTTTGTTTGATTGCTATCCCTTCCATTTTTATCAAAATTTATTGCTAAAGGAGTTTTCCTGTTGCGCCCCTACCTGTTGGCAGCCAAGTTCTTGTTTTAGTACTAGCTAGCCTATTGTAATACACCTTTAGCTTGAGAATATCTCTATAGGAACATTGTCTTTCACTCTGTCTGCTAATAGATGAACAGAAACCAATTAAACCAATCAATTTGTCATGTTAACAATCTTATTCCAAAGGCATTTTCTAATGGATGAAAATTATATTGAATCATTTCTATATTTGACTAAGTCATGTGACGTCTAATGAACATCAACAAGACATTGTTTAGAACTTGCGACGTCTGTTTTTTTATGTCTATTAGTCGTTGCTTGCTGGCAGTTCTTAAGCTCTTATGATCAAGTTTCTCGGGTATATTTGACACAATGTGATTGTATACAGAGAAAAACCAATTAAACTGAGTTTGTTGTACTACTGTACTGCTATGCATTGGACAGTGTATTTTTGTGCTTATTGTTCTCTTTGTTTTGTCTTATGTGCTATGATTGTGGTTGTTAAAGTGTTAAATTTTTAATCTTATTTAAGCCTAATATTTCATGTCATTTTTTTCCTCTAGAACTGTCCTGCAGTCATGAAGCAAAAGAGAAACTAAAAAAAGCTAAGATTCGCTCACAAACAGCTATTGTTGGTAATATGGAGCCTTTGTTTGATGCTTTGACTGATATTGCAAGTAGTAATACAAGAAAATCAGCAAAGAAAGTTCACTTTGATAAACCAGCAGAAAGGTTAGTATTGAGTTTTCTTGTCACAATCCTTAACTTTTGTATATTTTAAATGTATAAGTAAGCTATCTGCAGCAACTATATTTCAAGGGGCGTGATTAAAATCAGTTTTTGAAATAGATTAATTATAAGCAATGTGGAGAAGGGATACTCTTATTTGAACCACTGAAAATGTTAGTCTGTTATACTAGTAACTTTAATTACAGACAAAACGCAAGTTCTCAGCGACACGTTTTTTTTCAGGAACAATTTGAGTAGATGCTTACATATTATCTGTATGTTATCAATGCTTTGGATTAAGAAAGTACTACTTTCCATCGTCCATCTTTCACAGTAGGGATGCTAGAATAACATTGAAGATGTTGTTCTAGCTTCTCTAGCTTCTTTACTGTGTGGTCTTCTAACAAGGTTATTCCATTTCTAATCACTTAATGACAGCATCTGGTTAAAATTGTATGCGACAATATTAAACATTCTGTCATTTTCTGGTTCCAGTGGTTGAAATATAAACGAATAATCACTGTGGAGGAGGGAATTTTTTTAGTATAGATCCAGCCTGAAACTATGCTCAAAAATCAACTCTCCGCAGTGATTATTTGCTTATTATTTCAGCCACTGATCTTGTATTCTTTTATAATGGTGAGGTTTTACTATTATATCCATTGTAGTCTTTTTCATCTCCTGTCATTTTAGTAAACCTTTATTAAGCAAGAAGAAAATCTCATCAGAAAAGACAAGACACCAATCTGAGTAAGCCATGAATACGGTCTATTGTTAGAACTTTCACAGAAAATGAACTCAGTTAATGAACATCACTATAACGTTCTGTGGAAGCTTTCGCTAGCCAAGCAAGTTTTGATATCTACTCAGTGTTTGAAATAAGAGTAATATAATCATTGTAGAGGAGTGATTTTTAGCATACCAAACAAAGTTTGAATGTGCTATTTCTATCACACGGTGGCGGTGACCCACTTTTCTTAATAAACCATGTTTTTAAAATTTAGTACATCATTTGTGGCAATATTCTAGAAGGCCTAGCCAAAAAAAAATCTTTTGAGCAAAAAGGGTCTAAATTGTACTTTCGGTTTAATGGACCGAAAAGGCATGATACTTTCCTGAAAATTTGGTTATAGCATTCTAAGCAATATTATGAAACCGCTGGCCAATATATTTTTAATTTTGTCAATTTGGGGCTGAGTATCTGCAAACAAGGGATTTTTTCAAAATTGGAGACTTTGGAAAACTTGATTTCTATGAGGATTTGACCACATTTAAATTTTGACTAAGCAATATCATACCCAGATGATAAGGGAAGAAGTAGAGACTTGGAATTTTTTTTGACATTTTAATTTTCTCTGAGACTTTGACCATAAATCCTTTTTGACAGACATTTTGTATGTTCGGGAAGCTTTTTTGTCAATGATAAGATTTTTTTTTGAAATAGATTAAAGAATTTTAGGAATTAAAGTCTCCATTTGGATTTTTGGAAGCTTCCTTCTTCAGTTTGAAATAAATGTTAATGTGTATTAATGTGTATTCAATTTAGGGTCGTAAAACATGTAATTACTATCATGAGTATAATGTTGATTTTTATAACATTCTTAAGTACTCCCAATGCAAATTAGAAATGTAATGAAAATACACAATTCAACAGAGGAATATGTTTTAATAGAACAATAAATTGTTTTAATGAATAATGTGATCTACTATTTCATTATTCTTTGTTTCTTTTTAATTTTAATAACAGATGATGACAACCACCTTACTTTAAAATATTTTATTAAGTATTAACTTAATAAATTCAGTTTAACTTTTATAAATAAATTCAAAATAAATACATGGTTTCTATATATACGTACAGTATGGTTAAAGTATGTATGATCAAAGCATATCCTATACTATACATAATAGTCTGAATGTAGCCTATACAGTTTAACATAAACCAAGTCTTTAAAAGCACAACTAATACTATAACACAGGTGTATTCTCTATTTTACTAATGCTATCATGTATAATGTGTGTATGCAATTCATATCCACTGTGGATGAGTGATTTTTGAGCATTGCTTCGGGTTATGATATGAATTTTCACTACTCTCCTCTACAGTGATTTGGTATAATTTTACCTTGATAAAGGTGTCCCAATTGTATATATGACCTGAAACTTTATCAACTTAATAAGGACATGAAATGTTAGTGCCACGTAAAATTTAGTTGTTTATCCTTGATATAAAATTTCACTACTCTCCTCTACGCTTGACATAATTTTACCTTGAGAAAGGTGTTTCCATTGTTTATTTGACCTGAAACTTTACCATCTGTGTAATATGTGTATGCTATTTTCAATACCGTATCTTTGATTGAGCATTGCTTCTGACTACAACTCAACTTGACTCCTTTACTGTGATTATTTCCACTCATTTCAAACTCTGCCTATTGCTATAGACCTATTTATAAATACATAAAAACAAGATGCAAACTTGTTGCAATGCAGTAACTTCCTTTTTGTGCAGGTCCAATACAGTGTAGATACTACTAGCTTTTCTACAATATCATTGAAGTCCCATTAATCTTCGAATTTAGTATCAGCACTAAGCAATTGTTTTCGATTCAAGGATGTGACGTTTAGACTTAGAAAATGTTTTAACATTTAGCCTTATATTTCCCCAAGTTTTAATAATCAAACTGTTCATCATATCATATGTATGAAGTTAATTCGGCACCCAAATTTAAATTATCTATTCCAACTGTACAGTGGCAAGTCGGCTATGGGTAAACTCCATCATTCACCAGAAGAAATACAGAAAATCAATACGTCATTAAATCTCATTTACGTAGTTTTCCTTCCCTGTGAGCTATTTGTCATCTGCCCATTGTTTGTTTGACTGCTAGTTTTTTTTTTGTTTTATTTTTAAATAAGTCGCTCTCTGCAAGGCATCAAGGCCACTACTTGGCAGAGAGCTACAAAAGGAAGGTGTAAAGCAAAATAAAGGTAAAGAATTCCACAAGTCAAATGTGCGAGGAAAGAAACTAGTCGAATAGAAATGTTTATAACAGTAAAATGACGAGCATTAGCTGAATACGAGTAGGGGTCAAAGTTCTAGCATCTTTACTGCGAACTTTGAACAAGTTTTTGCCCATTGGACATGCTGTTAAAATATAATAGGAAGACTTTTTCTAAATTGAGGATGTACTTCTCCATACTGCACTTCTCTGTAGAGTGGAACTCTGGAAATTGAATTCGTTTTAAATTTGCTTTTAGCATCAATGATATAGCTTTATTTCAACAAGTGGTATCACATTCAAAGTTTCAAGAAAATCCTTTACTTGCCATCAGCGATCATGTAAAATATTTAATACAGAAAGAAGAAATGGAGGAATGAAAAGAAAGTAATGGGTAAATTAAACTTTCAATTATTTTTACCTGTCTCATTTTTAGTTTGGATGGGTTCTATATCGTTTTTAAAGGCGGATCTCCACTAGGCGAATTCATTCGCACGAATTCTAAATGAAGCCATTATGTTGGTTGAACAAATTCGCCTAATGGAGATCTGCCTTAAGAGTACTGAGACATATTAACATGATAGTGGTCAAAATAAGAGTAAATAAATAGTCACTGTGGAGAAGAGGCAATATTTCAAGATAACTAATCAATATTTTTCGATTTCATCAACATGGGGTCCAAGCATCGATGAGAAAGAGATTTTTTTTAAAGTGACGACTTATCGAAATTTCATTTCGTGATAGATATTACTATCACTTTGCGGCGGCGTCCTGCTTGTCTTAATAGAGCATGTTCCCGAAGTGCTAGTATTTTGAAATTTAGTACCAGCATTTCTACTCGGGCCCGAGTTTAGGGCAAAAAGTGTCCAAATTGCATTTTCGGTCCAATGGACTGAAAAGGTGTGGTTTTGGCATTCTAGGGAATATTACGAGACCACTGGCCAATTACTTTTCGATATCATCAATTCAGGACCGAGCATCTTTTTCAAATTTGGTTTACATTCATCAAAATGATTTTCTCGTGATATTTGTTGACTTATAAGGATTTGACCAGAATCACATTTTAACTTAGAAAATATTTAAAAAATAACTCTTCTATGAGATTTTGACTATGAATTTGTGAAAAAGTGATTATTTTTTTACAAAAATAAATTTTCAGAATTGAAATCTCCATTTTGATTTTGGGAAGCTTCTTTCAATATTGAAATAAATAATTACATCTATCAATGTGTATTCATTTTAGAGTCGAAAAACATTTAATTACTACCATGAGTGTATGTTGATTTTTATAACATTAATTACTCCCAATGCAAATTAGAAATATAATGACAACACACAATTCAACAGAGGAAGATTTTTTTAATAAAATAATGTATTGTAAAATAAAAATGTAATCTTCTATTTCATTATTCTTTATTTATTAATTTTAATAACTAATAGGGACAACCATCTTTTAGATATTTTAAGTGTTACTGTTATAAAATAAAATAACTGGTTTCTACTACCAATAAAAACACAGTATAGTCAAATAATAATTATAACAATAATTAGTCCCTTGTTAGGTTAGCAAGTAGTATTTTGTAAGATTTTTATATGATATATTTCATATTTCATTACAAAAGTGGTGGTGTCAGAAATGCTAGAATAATCTCAAGTATCATAATTCCTTCCAACGAGTTACACAAATGTTTCTTCTGTACTTTATGTACTTTATGTTCATCATCCACCGTCGTTGCATCAATTTCCATGAAAAATTAGTGCTTACTCTCTCCATCGCAGGAGGTTATAAATTTCCATGAAAAATTAGTTTAAGGTTTCGTATGTTTCAAGCAGTTAGGAAAATTATAAACCTTATTTCCCTTGACCTATTACAATGGAGTTTTTTTATTTAGCCTTCACGAATGAAACCAATCAATTGCAAGATCATTGACCCAGTACTCTCATCTGTACAAAAGGATATATTTCAACGAGCTTGAAATGTACAGATCTGTGTTCAGCAGGCTTTCTCACTGTGTAATACATATACAATAAACCTTAACAAATACACGAAAACGAGGCGTTGACTGCTCAAAGTAGAAACTTTTTATAATGCAATAACTTTATTTTTGTGCAGTGACTACTTAGGTCTATTGACACACTACAATGTACGTCATTATTATGGCTTACTTGTGTAATTTACAGAATGTTTTATATGATCGATTTTTATTTACACTCCACCTGTATTTTCTACATGACGTTTCGCATGCCTAGTCTAGATGACATTTCGTTTGTATATAGTCATGACATTTCGCATGTCTAGGCTTGATGAAAATTTGTATATATAGTCTAGATAAAATTTTGTGTATATATTATGTTGTCTAGATGAAATTTCGCATGTATATTCTAGATGACAATTCGTTTAGTGTAGGTGACATTGTATGTACACGCACGTTTTTAGTAAGCAACTATATGGTCAATCTGTAGCACTAAAAGTTGCTTAAGTGTAAGTAATCTGAGTTTTAAAATTTCACAAGAATAGACCTTTGCATCGTAGTTATACCTAGACTTATTAGTTCGATAAATTTTCTTTCGATGTTGATTTGTTATTGAATATACACAAATTGAAACAGTGACACTTATTAAAGACATACATTTCATGAAAATAACCCTTAAAAACATCAAAAGCTTAATATCAACAACGAAGGCTATTACTGCTTTCCACAGATATTGGTTTGTTGTTTTCGTGAAAAACGTAAAAAACATGAAAGTTTTCTCTTTTATTCGTGAGTTATTTTTGTTAAAACTTAACAGTTAAATTCGAGTTTAGTTTAGTTATGCGAATGAAATACACCTTTACTTCTCGTATAGACCTTTTAACAAACGATGTAAACTAGACGTTTGTTGTTCGAAGTATAAACTTACTACAATGCAATAACTTCCCTATTGACATTGAAATTTCACTATAGACGATTCTTACAAAGTTGAACAGAATACACTCACTGATATAACTAATGCTAAGTTAACTAAATTAGCTGATTTCTCCAACTGATGAACACTGACCACAGGCGCCTTAACTTTAAAGGTTTTAACCCAGTGGGAAAACTCTTTTTCCAAGTCCGCAGTAAAGACGCTAGATCAACGTTTTCAACAAGAGTACACTATAATTCCAGGGTGAACTTCGCCGCTAAGAATAAGCATATTTTGTTTCCCGTTCACTGACCTGCGTACATAACATAAAGCAAGGAGATATGCGCTGATTGTACATCCGAATAGCGCACTCTGCTTTCAACGTCTAGCGTCTTTACTGCAATCTGGGAAAGCATTATCGATCGCGTGATCAAACAGTGGCAAACATCGAGAAAATACTAACAGATACTCGCTTATTCGTAACATCTGTCGCTATTATCTCAAATTAGCAACTTTTCGTATTTCAACATCGTTGTTCATTAGTAGAAGATATATTATTTTGCGAGTTGATAGAAAACTAGTCCCTTCAAGAAGATTCCCTGAATTATGTCGTTGTTGTTGTTTGTATTTAATGTTGATTTAATTACTTATTAAATAAATCTAAAAACAACATAACGAAAAGATGATAAATTCTTTAAAGAACGATAATTTACAGAAGCTTTTCGTAAACGAATATGCTGAATGTACATTAAAAAAACATCTGCTTGATACAGTGCCAGATATAGCATAGGCAATGGTAAGTTACTTCAAAAACAAGTCCATTTTCTTGTTTTATGATTTTATTTTTAAGCTCCGAACTAAATTTTCTTTTTTTTATATCGATTGTTTTCACAGCTGGTTTAATCATGTCACAATAGGTCACAATAAGTAGTCATGGTTTACAATGGTTTTCTATTCCATCATCCTCTTACCTTAATTGGTTGTTTTCATTTCTAAAAATGATTTTTCTTTTTTAAAGTAGAAATTTAATAATAAGCATAATACATACAGAGGTTAAAATAACTGCCCGTCAACACTGTGGAGGAGAGATGTTTCAGAATATTTTTAGCCAATCTGGCTAAAAATATTATGAAAAATCTCTCCTCCACATTGATGACTAGCAACTATTTTAACCACTGATAATTAATCTGTTTAGTAAATGTATCATCCCAGTGAGCAAAAACGTGTTCAAAGTAAGCAGTAAAGACGCCAGAACAACGTCGTTCAAAGTTGTCCTAACGTCTTTATTGCGGACTTTGAACAAGATTTTGCTCACTGGGATTAGTAGATGCATAATTCAAGTTATATGACTAGACTAGAGAATTAGTTTCCTAGGCTAATATGAAGAGAAAGAGACTGACTCAGCAATCTTACAATGTATTGATTTATTTACGATGTATTGGTTTATTCATACTGAACAACCAATCCTATGCAAGCTCGTGGATATAACATCTTTTTATGGCAAGTCGCATTTTTGTTGAATTTGGGGTTGCTTGTGGATTTTTGCCGTGAAAACCAAAAGAAGACATTCCATTGGTAGAATTTGACGTCACACGATTTCTACAGATGGAATGTCACATTTTGTCTTTCGCGACAAATTTTTCGTCTCGTGCAGGGAAATCCACCTTCAGACGAGTAGATTCTAGTTTGTTTTGATGCATACCTGTAGCAAAAACCTGTTCAAAGTCCGCAGTATAGACGCTAGGACAACTTTGAACGACGTTGTTCTGGCGTCTTTACTGCTTACTTTGAACAAGTAGAACGAAATAACTGCTTTAAAGTTAAAAAAAATATATGGCATAGTTGCTCTCTGCATTGTAACTGATTTGTAAAATATTTTTATTCAAATTCTATCCGCCATTATCTTTATAATCACATTTTAGATATTTAATGATTTTCAACTCCCGCTTTAGTGATATTTCACTTTCCATATTCGGTCATCGTTTATCTGTTCTGCATTATTTACATGCTACCCCAATTGAGGTATACAGCGTTTTCAAGTGACCTCCCCCCACCCGGCCTTGGGCGTCATTTACTATTATTTAAATTTCGATATAACACATGATCAAAAATTGACGTAAATTGACGTAACACTCAAACTCCCCAACTCCCCAACCAGCAAATCCCTAACTCCTGACTCTAACTTTACCGCTTTTAGAAATCTGTATTCGAAAAGTTGCTTTGCAGTTGCTTAAATTTTACATGGATAGACCTTTGTATCGTAGCTGTACAATATCTATTAGTTCGATAAGTTCTGTTTTGATGTTGATTTTTTTCTTGAATACACAAATTGAAACAGTGACCCTTAACTTTCATGAAAATAGCGTTTAAAAACATCAAAAACTTAATACCAAAAACGGAGGCTATTACTGGTTTCTTACAATACAGTGTGTAGATCATCAATCAATCCTGAATATAATGATCGAACATCTGTGAAGGAGTGTTTATTGAACCTGAAAATTTAAAAAATATTCCTCCGCAGGTAATGTCCGACAATAATATTTCTTATGATAAAAAAGAGGCGTATGTCGTTTAAATAACTTCCTTATTGACATTGAAATTCCATTATAGACGATTCTTATAAACGTTTATTTAGCAAATTAAGATGAGAGGTGGAAGAAAACCTTTTTTTTCATAGTCGAAAGAAACATCTGCTGTTGTTATGGGTGTAGATGTTTAATGACGTGTCCTTTGACGCCTCTTACTAATAAACCTTGTAGTTTTATGGCGACCATAAGTTCCTAATATTTCCAATTCTATCCAACAACAAAATACAAAAAATATATTTTCTAAATGGACACGTGACGTCTAAGCAACCTCACGACGTCAAAGAGACGGCTTTTCGACGCATTTTAGACGTTGCTTGCCGGAATAAAATATTTTAAAATTAGATCGTCGCAAATTAAGGTAAAACACGATCATTGATTTCGTATATGTAATAAAACGCTGAGTCAACGAATACGTTTGATTGTTTTTTTTTGTTACGAAAAACAATAGCATGGTCGATACTCGATACAGTCAGAACCAAGGGCTTGTATTTTCATATTGGAGCAAGTGAACATAACGTCTTACTGGACAAAAACTTGTTCAAAGACTTTGAATGGTGTTGATTGGAATGAATGTAACTAATTTATTTTCAATATTTCATTCATTTTCTTCAACTTATAAAAACGATTACCAGGTGCCATTTGGATTACAGATAAAATATATTTTTGTTGAATTTATAAGAAGATTGGGTAATGTTCAGAGTTGTGAGTTATGTAGTTGCTAGTTGGGAGTTAGGTAGTTGCCGAGTTGAATTCTGGAAAAATAGCCAAAATAAAATTTTGCGCTAAAATCTTGTCGGTGAAGATTCTGCTGCTAAAATGAATAACGGAGCAACAGGGAACATGAAACGAGGAGTGTTATATATATACACGCATGCGCGAACTCTAAATACGCCTAAGTTGCGTCTATAGATTAGAATTTGGGGTCGGTCTCAATGTTTCGCAAAGTAACCTCTATGTTTTACAGGAAATATCGATGCTTCCTTATAAAGACCTGTTCAAAATTCTGATCTACGAATAAGGGATGTGTTTAGAAACGATTTGTTTATATTCCATACGGCAATATTGATATGTGTTTCGTTGTGAAGCATTGAGACTGATTCGAAAAACACGATTTAGACTTCTTTGGTGTCTGCGAATGAGCATGAAAATAACTTTTTTTTAAACAAGTGTATCGATGTTTCTTTATGAAACATTAAGACCGACTCGAAATTCTGATCTAAAGACGTGATATAGACGTAAAGACGTGATATAGTCGTAGACGTGATATAGACGTAAAGACGTGATATAGACGTAAAGACGTGATATAGACGTAAAGACGTGATATAGACGTATTTAGAGTTCGCACAGGTGTATATAAATTATTACTTGATTTTTTCCCAAACGTGCCTATCCATGTTTCTTTGTGAAATATTGAGACCGATTCGGAATTCCGATCTAAATATACGATTTAAGCGTGTTTAATTATTTATTGGCTATTTGTACGGAAAATATCGGCCCACAACTAGCAACTACCTAACTCCCAACTCGAAATTTACCGATACTCCTTTATAAGGCGCCAAAGATTTCCAAATTATCTTTAGGGTTTATTGGTTGTTGTTAAAAGAATACTGCTTAGTTCAAGTTTTTTTCTGATATTTCTTTGATATATATTTCAAGCAAAGGGATTACATTTGTGTAAAGAAAAATAAAATCTATTTTAGAAGCTCTAGATTAACGTTTATTAAATTATTGGAAAAGTTCAGTTGAAGTTTGGATGAAACGTGGATGTCGATCGCACGGTACTCAATATAACCACTGGAGGAGGAATATTTGAGTTTTTCTTCAGGTTATAGAACCTGTGCACAAAAGTCACTTCTCAACAATGATCATTTTATTGCATGTGTGTTGTTTAAATTACTAAATTTATTTATTTTTGTGAATATCATCCCAGCCGGCAAAAACCTGTTTGAAGTCTGAAAAATAACGTTCAAAGAACGTTGTTCTAACGTTATTTTGCTGACTTTGAACAGGTTTGTGCTGGTTGGGATGTTACGTGTTCAATTAAATGTTGCACTCGATGCAAATTGGAGTTTATTTCGAGGGTTTCTTTATGTAAATTTTGTCACCCTTGGCTTTTTGTTATCATCATATTGTCACCCTGGACTTTATGCTCAGCCTACGGTGGGCGATGTCTAATCAACGTCGAAGAAATGTCTTTCTGACATCTTAGTTGTCTAAGCGACGTATTTTTAACGTTGGAAAATGTTTCGTGGCATGATTTGCACGTTTTTGTTTAGAAAACCTTCACCATTTCTCTCTTAACTTCGTTAACATCGTCATGGTCTTATCGACTTTCTTTCAAAGCGAATTGTTTATGTTTATATAGTTCTGTGTTTACTCATGTACTTTCTCATTTGTTTATGTTCATGTATTTGCTTGTTTTGTTTGTTTACATTCGTACTTGTTACATCTATGCGAATTGACTAGCAGGTGAATTACAATTTATTAAATTTATTCAAATCAATTGCGCTCGTTCCCGATTAACTCTTTTTTATTTGTGAAAAAACAAATTGAATTTTTTTTAAGGGTAACAGCTAATAGTTGGTCCATGTTGTTATAATTTATGTGGTAAAGCAAATTAGTGAGTTATATGTTGAATCTTTCAGATGAACAATTAGTAAATCAACGAAAGAAAAAAAACAATGAAAATTGAAAATTAGATAATTTTTATCTGTAGAATTCTCTTGATCAGGTACGACTAATCTACGTCGAAAATTCATCGTCTGACGATAAAAATGACGTCTTTTTTTTACGTTAAATATACGTTGTGTGGCAGCTAGCCATTATATTATTATGTGTGTCTCGATCTTACCAGCGCACCGTTGAAATAACGTCAAAACGTTGTATAGTGAGATGATTTAAATAATGTTAGAATATTTATTTAAAATTTCATCAACGTTGAGCCTGGTTTCAAAACATGCCCTTTATTATCGCTAACTTGAAGCTTGCATGGTTTTCTATAAAAAAATTACTTATACGGCGTTTATTCGTCGAAACTGTGAGTTGAAAGTTGAAAGAGTGGGTGGATATTGAGTGGTAGAGTCTTTCCCTTGCGTCATGAAGAATGTCAATAAAAAATTTACTCATACGGCGTTTATTCGTCGAAACAGGTAATTGAAAGAGTGGGTGGATGGTGAGTGGTAGAGTTTTTCCCTTGCGTCATGAAGAATGTCAATAAAAATATTACTCGGGATGTACAAAATAAAAGAGCTTGTGTTTTTGAGGGCGTGGAAGACGTGTGAAAGCTAGTGTAATTTACTCCTTGGTTTTATTTCTTTTATAGTAAACCAAGTGTTGGTACACAAGATGACGCTCCTGTTCGCCGATAATACCGCTCCACCGAATACATCACAGTTATGTAGCAATCAAACTGATAGTTGTAACGCAACTTTTTTGGGAAGTGATGATAATGATGCAAAACCTTTTTATAACGATACCGAACTTGTGTTTATATTTCTGGGTGGTTGTTTGCTTAGTCTTTTAACAATAGGTGGGAACGTACTTGTTGTCGTATCTTACGCCACGAATAGACGCTTGAAAAAAGTGACGAATTTATTTATTTTGTCACTGTCAATTTCCGACATTGCTGTCGGTGTATTTTCGATAAATTTGTACACGTCGTATGTAGCATTGAAAAGATGGCCACTTGGAGTAGTTGTGTGTGATATTTGGCTTTGTTTAGATTATGCGTGTTGTCAGGCTTCCGTTATAAACCTCATTCTTATATGCATAGACCGGTATTTTTCTATCACGAAACCTCTGCGTTATCGAGTGAAACGCACGAAAAAACGCGCGTTAATCGTTATAACGTTAGCTTGGTTTGTTGCGTTTTTTCAATGGGCTCCGTGGATTGTGAGTTATCCTTTTATAAGAGGTGAAAGGACGGTGCCATCGGACGCGTGTTATGTGCAATTTCTCTATGAGAATTCGTTTGCCTCGATTATTACCTCGATTGCTGCGTACTATGTTCCAGTACTTATAATGGGATCAGTTTATTTACGTATATATTTTTTGGTGAAGAAACGTGAAAGAGATTTTAATAGGTTGACTGCTCCTCCAATAGCTTGTAAGAAGAGATGCTTTACTTTCCCAGTCATGAATGAATCATCCACGAATAATGTGAGAGGTAGGAACTACACTATGGTAGAAAGGAAATCAGCTAGAAAGTTCAACTTTGCCAAATTAACATTCGTATTAAAACAAAAGAAAGCTGCACGCTTGTTAAGTATTATATTCTTAACGTTCACCGTAACTTGGCTACCATATTATATTTTAACATTACTGTCGCCTTTTTATCCGACATCTATTCCGACACCTTTATGGGATTTTAGTTATATGTTGTGTTACTTAAATTCGACAGTTAATCCGTTTTGTTATGCTCTTTGTAATAAAGAGTTCAGGTTGACATTTAAGAAGCTGTTATGTCCAAAGAGTCGTCGTACAGAAGCGTGTGATAAAGTACAGTTACCTAGAGGAAATTCGGTGATACCAAACAGACGTGACACTGTCAACTCAGAAGTATCATACAACAATATCGACCATTTTGAAATAAGAGGCACAAGGACAAATACTGATATACACATTTTAAATCAAGATTCTACATTTTGAAAGAAGAAGCATAATACTGATATACATATACATACTGTATATATATTTAATCTAGATTCTACAGTTTAAAAGAAGAAGCATAAGGACAAATACTGATATACATATATTGAATTAAGATTCTACAGTTTGAAATGCAAGAAAATATATCTTGTTACATGAAATTAACGAAAATTTCGCGTAAATAAATTCGCGTTTATTTTTGCATCGCGGTATTTTTTAAAACGTTAATTTAAACCAATGCGACCAAACTTAGTGGCATTTTTTTGCGATATGATTTCGCTTTATGATTCATTTTAACTCCTAGGCTTATCAGCGGTGTGTGGGGGACATTACTTGTATGAAGCATATAGACCTGTTCACAAATACATAAAAACGAGGCGTTGGCTGCTCAAAGTAGAACTTGTTGCAATGTAGACTAGAGAAGTCGTTTGTTAAAAAACAGCTGAGGTGAAGAGAGTGGACACGGCAAAAAGAAGAAAAAATAATTCCTGTGGCCGTATTCCGCCGTAAGCTCCCGGATTTTGCAGTTTTGCGCTAAAACTGAAGCAACAGCCTTCCTAGGTTGCAATACAATAACTTTATTTTTGTGCAGAGGACTGCACAACACCTTGTTTTCATGTATTTATGAATAAGTCTATCTATTTATTTATTTTGTAAAAGTTCTAATCGACGTTTTTACGTAATAATTGCTATCCATTAAGCGAAAAATTTGCTACGAAAGTCAAAAGAAGACCTTCGATTGGTGGAAATTGATGTCACATGTCATGTAACAATTTAGAAACACAATTTACACTGAGCACAAAAAATAATTCCTACAAACATTCATGGGTATTGTCTTGAAGTGTTACTTAGCAACTATTTCTGTTAATTAGCTCTTTCCTACCAACTTTATTACCACAGCCCAGTCGGCAAAAACCTGTTCAAAGTCAGCAGTAAAGACGCTAGAACAACATTAAAAACTTTGTTTAAGCGTCTTTACTGCGAACTTTTGTTAGCTATTAGTACTTTAGTTTTTTAATTCGGTGGGAAATGATAAAATTAGTTTTTGCCTACTGGGACGTTTTCACAGCTATGATATCAATTTCATTATCTTGCATTAAAGGTAAAAAATCACCCTCAGATTTTTTTTCAAATTTTTCCTTCTGTAGTCAAGATGAAAGTTCATATTGCTACTAACATATTCTGAAGATTTGACTCCAAAAGAATGAATATTAGCGAGGATATAATTGGTTGAAGTCATATGAAATTACGTATTTTCTATGCTCACTGTGTGGCAGCCATAATGTTTGGCCAAACATTTTCTGTTTTTAGAGAGAAAATTTGCTTGTTTTGCCACTTCTTGACATTTTTAAACTCTGAAATTTTCTGAGTACGTTCAGTGTGTGTCAGTTATTCATTTTACATAGGTATTGAGAATTTGACCAAAAACGGTGATTATGTACCTTTAAGGGGGTAGGGCATTGGTATCATTGGTAGAAACTGACATGCCACAATGTGAGATATTAAAATATACAAATAGAATGTCTTTTTTGTCTTTCGAACGAATTTTTTCAAATATGTAAATCCATATTTATATATACTTTATATAACTTTAAGAAAGATTCGAAGCGGAATGATTTAATAGTTACATGTATTTACGAAACAAATAATCACGCTATTGCTTTGATTGTATGAAATCCACCAGTTACGATCACGTATACCATATTTGGCAATACGCAGGTCTTATAAGGGAACGTATTTGGTAGTGCGGAACGCCAGAGCTCCGAATTTATGAAATAATTGCTCTATTACGATAAATTTAATATACAAAGAATAATGAATGCCACATCTAGGTGCAATGCATGCCTAAAATAAATGAAGTGTATGTTTACGAAATGCTAGAATTTTCTAGTCCACTACGAGTAAGGAACCATCTCAAAATTTCGCTTCAAAATTATCTTTTGTTATAGACTTAGATCAACTAAAATTGACACAATACGACGATATGGTCCCTAATTAAAAAGCAACTGCATTATTTAGGCCGTTCAAGTGTTATAAAAACAGAATATGACCTATCCCTTCCAATAACTTTTATTTCCGATCGAGTTGCCAAGAAAAATGTTATTTTGTGTCAGCTAAAACATGAACCTATTCAGACGAAATATCTAATAATAAAATCTAATAAAACAAACTTACTATTTAACCACAGCCATTATGCAATATATTATCCATAACCATGCCATTTGAGAAAATCTTACTGCATTACTTCCATTACAAGTTGAACCTAAAGTATATTAATATTAACTCTGTTAAACCAAGGCTTTTCTGGCCTGTATAGGCTTTTTGGGGGACTAATAACCCGGGAGGTACAATGTACCACATCCCAATAACTTTCAAACTAATGCTCCGTTTTGCTTGAACCTTGGTCACAATCTATCCCAGTCTCTCTACTATCCGAAAATGTAAAATTTGCATACGTCATCATTTCACGCAGAATGTGAGTATCCAACCGCAGTACCCATCAAAAACCTGACTTGGAAGGCGAAAATAGAAATTTAGCTAGAAAAATAGATATTTTCTACTTATGAATGTTTTATCAACTATTACATTAATACTAGATTCCGCTCCCGAAGGCAATAAGTGGTCCTGTGTCCGTTTGAAGAAACTTTTTGGAAATTTCTTTTGGTCAAAGGTTTTCAAATACAATAACGTAAAAAATCATTATTTTTGAGCATAATACAATAAGTGGGTCAGATGTTATACAGAAATTACGGGGGTTGTAGTACAAAAGTACATATTTTGTTTTAAGAATAAATATGTACTAGTAAAACGTCGTTAGATTTGTTGATGTAGGAACTTTTCAATTTCTTTAAGTCAATAATTA
>JAULBZ010001260.1:0-23232 GCA_032360805.1 Neoturris breviconis | reverse complement strand
TTTTAGACTCTGAAATTTTCTGAGTATGTTCAGTGTGTGTCACTTATCCATTTGACATAGAAATTAAAAAATTGACCAAAAAAGGTGATTATGTACCTTTAAGCTTGGTTTCCAACAAAGAAATTTTTGTTTAGTAACAGTTGTGCAACACTTGTTGCGCGACTGTTGCTCAGATAACAAAAATTCAGATATTGTTGTGCAACAGCTGTGCGCATGTTGCAGGGATAGAAAAAATTAATCTCTGCAACACTTGTTGCTAGACAAGATTTTTGTTGTGCGATAAAAATGTTTGTTGTGCAACACCGGTTTCCAATACGTCACGCAACTGTTGTACAACTGTTGTTCAGCAAAATTTCTTTATTGGAAACCAAGCTTTAAGTGGATGATCCTAATAAGCTTCCGTAGTACGTAAGGGTAAGGAGGTAGTTTCTCATAATATCACAAATAACCCTAGGCAATACTAGGCGTTTATTTTGATAACTTAAATGGGACGTATATTCAGGAGGGCGTTACTCGTCGAGCGTCGTATGGTTGAAGTTATTTCTCCGCTCTTGTGGAGCCATGCGGCATCACGAGGGTGGATAGGGGAACTCGATTCCGTTACACTTTGGAACCCTTAATTCTTCTGAGCTCTGAGGCTTTGTAGAATAGAGTATTTCCCAACCTCGTTCCCAGGGCTTCTTCTCTCTTGACACTGTCAAGAGAGAAGAAGCCCTGGGAACGAGGTTGAGTATTCCAAATACAAAAGGCTTCTTTAATCACTCTTTCTGGTATCAAGATAGTTCTTAACTCGTTTTTACCGTCTCCATTTGATAACTCCGGTTGCATCGTATTTAATCAGAGCATGACGGAACAAGCGATTGCGCTTTGTATACTTTTTTATAAGAAACCGAGCGAGGCTCAGAATTTCCAGAAAAATAGGAAATAAATAAGAAATTCTGTACAGGCTGAGATCTACAAAGGATACTATTTTTCAATCATATCATTTACATAACAAATAACCTTCACTGACAATAAGCAACATTTTAATTGTACAAGATGCAAAAGATCTCACAGTATTTATTTTTACAAATTAGTTAGGCTAGTCTATGTTTAAACAAACAGCATAATGTAAAAACTTTGAAAATAAGAAAGCGATAATAAACTCGCAAAATTTTAAGAAATTCTCAGCCTCAATCAAAATTTACTGTTTCTTATAAAAAAAGTGTAGTAGTACGTAGTACTGTTACATTTAGCAATGACTGATCTAAGAATCGAAGAGTATTACATTAGCTCTACTAAGCATCTACAATAATAGAGCTTGGTGGGCGACCTCTTGATGACCTTTTCATACGGCAGAATGGGAAGCTTTATATACTGGGTATCATTGCATTTGGGACCGAAAAATAGGTGACCACCAACAACAAAAAATGCCACAATGTTCTGTGGTTGGTTTCCGTGGTGCCGAACGAACGTGTGGGCGTTATCAATCAACGCCATGTTCGCGGTTTTGGTCAGCGGTCATGTAAGAAATGGAACGAAAACGTAAACGCCAGAGATAAAAATGGCTGATAATCTGGCTTGAGACTGACGTTACACGATTTTCTCCAAGTTTGTTGTTTTCTTCGCAAAAAATCTCTAAGAATTAATTGTGATATATTCTAATTCTTATGAGGAAACATTCTTCTTAGTGCTAGGAAACCAAACCTAAATCGTTGTTTTTTAGGCACTTAGTTTAGAGGCGAAAAGTAAAGAAAATCGTATCGTATCAAAACACCACAACAACGGAAGTGATCGCGTCCAATAGCTTCTGTTTCTCTTCATGACTGGGGATGGCTGCTAGAAGAACCGCTGGTCTTGTCCAAAGAAATGCTAGGTCTGGTAATAAAGAAGTCACTGGCACTAGTGACCACAAAATCATTCATAGTCCAGATCAAAACTTAGAAGATGAAGCTGATTCTATGGATAAGGAGACTCGTTTAACCCTCATGGAGGAAGTGCTCCTACTTGGACTCAAAGATAAAGAAGTAAGAACATATTTTGATGCTTATTATAGCTTTAGTAGGTAGGTTGTTTGCTGGAGTATATATACTGTAAGTGTTAGGTTTGTGTAATCTCCAAATTGGTGAGTGATGAAAAGGGTGAAAGTTTTTAGTAGGTAGCTCCTTGGCAAACGGTAAAAAAAGCTTTATTTAGCACTCAAAAAATATATATAAGAAATTTCCCTCAGTATGAGATTTGATTATATCATGCAGTATACTCCACATTGACCAACTCCCAAAATCACAAACTATATATATATACTGTATATGTATATATAGCTAACATTGATATTACAACGTAAATGGGGGATGTATAAGATACAATTAACCTCATTTGTATGGAAGTTTCATCCAAGTTCAACACACAATCTGTCGGATCTACACGATATATATTTAATAAAAAAAGTTCTGGGAATTGTATAAAGAAGAATTTTTTTTATGGAAAATAAAAATTTGTTGCAAATGATTGAACCTTGACCAGAATACTTGTCCTGCAAAATTATTATTTTTTTTATGCCTTTAGGATATTTTAGTGTAATTTTAAAACAAGTCATCGTGGCAAATTTAGGGTCCTAAAACATAATTCTGTACAGATAAATTTGAATTACTCATCCCCAAATTGCACTTTATACAAGAAGAAGACAAAAAAATTCATGACAATATATTTTATATTATTCATTTGTAAGCTTATGCTCATGCTGTGAACATCATCACACAAGTATAATTTAATTTACAATTTTTTTCATCAAATTTTACATACCAAACTGTTTTTTGTGTTATAAATTTGTAAACACACTGAATGTTTTAAACGATATAATAATAATACTAACATGTTTTTTAATATTTTTTGTCAATTTAAATTCATCTCAGTGGGCAAAAACTTTTCATTGTTCTAGCTTTTTACTGTGACCTTTAAACAAGTTATTGCTCACATGGATATACTTCTTTTATTTTGCCAATATAAAAATAATTTGTTGAACTGATCATTAATTAGTGAGAAAATAATCACTGTGTACAGTAGAACTGATTGTTGAACGTAACTTCAGCCTACTAAGCTTGAAGCTACGCTAAAAAAACACTGCAAATTTATTTGTTACTACTTTGAGCATTGATATTATGTTCAATTTTTTTAGGGATACACATCATTTTGGAATGATTGTATATCGTCTGGATTGCGTGGCTGTATGATGATAGAACTTGGATTAAGAGGACGCGTTGATCTTGAGAAAACTGGCATGCGTAGAAAAAGTTTATTAAATCGAAAAATTATATTTCTTAACGATTCCCCGACTGGTGATGTTATATTAGATGAAGCTGTAAAGCTCATTAAAGAAACTGACCCAGCAGAGACTGTTCCAACATGGGTGGAACTTTTGAGCGGTAAGATGATTATTTTGTGTAAGCAACAAACCTCATGATTTAATGTTTAAAAGGTTCATTGTTTGGTAATCAGTGTTTTAATACTGTAAGAGTAAATATCACGCTACCTTCATAACGACGAAAAACATCCCGTTTCCTCTGCAGTGATAATTTGATTTTGATTTAATCAAAAACACATTGAAACCGGCTGCTTTTTGTCGTTATGACAAAAAAGACATGGCACAAAATCAATACTGTCACTTGACAGCTTTTGCTACCCTAGGAAATTTAAAGGCATAACGACATCATGCATCATTGTTATTTTTATAAGCACATAAATTTATCTAGCTTGAATTGATATACGGTATTACAGTATGATAAACACAAACAGGTACGTTAAACTGAAAAAGAACAAGTTCAGGTTGGAAGATATTATGTCTTTGAGATAAGCAAAGTTTAGAATAAAAAACATATATGTGGTTGTTATGGTAGCAACATGTTATGTAACAATAAGTTGTTATGTTGTTATATTATTATTTGATCTTACAAAAAAAAAGATACTCAGTGGTCTAGATTAAAGTAAATAATCACTGGTGAAGGGATTTTTTAGCATAGCTTCAGAATTTGTAACCTGGAACTATCATAAAAAATCACTCACTCCCCTAAAGTGATTGTTTGCCCTTATATTTTGACCACTAGATCATCATTTAGCAAAACCATAGAAAGATTTTTTAATACTTCACAGCTTCACAGCTGAAATTACTCCTTCAATGGTAATGTCCTGCAGTTATTTTTCTTGCTTGCAGGTTAGCTTTAAAGTGCAGAACTGTATGTGTAGTACATAGGATCAAAATAGGCTTAAATAAACTGTATATATATATATGTGCAATATTGGAGTTGAGCAAGTAATCACAGTGGAGAATTGATTTCTGAGCATCTGAGATTGATTTCTATGCTCAAAATTCCCTCTTCCACAATGATTATTTTTTTGTTAAATTTCACTAATTTTATGTTGACCCTGCTATAGATCACACTGACTAGATTGTTAAACTTTGCTCAATGAGCAACTTGCTCAAAGTCAGCTGTAAAAACGCTAATCATATTCTATTCTCTAAACTATTAGTTTACATCCACTTTTTACGGAATGTAAATATTACCTTGTTTCATTTTCAAGATAATCAATTTTGAAAACAGGTCGTTTTTGTAAAATGTGGGGGAATCCTATAGGGTGAGAAAATGTACCCGATTTTTACATAAAATGATTTTTGATTTTTCGTCCAAATATGGTCGTCCAAATTTTGAATAATCAACATATTTCAGAAAATTACAAAAAATTGCTATGCAAAATCTTTGAAGCCTCACCCAGGGATATATACCACATTTCAGCCTCCAAAGTCTTGTAGATGACTTATTTTTACGTAAAAATTAGGGACGTTATTTTACGCTACATGATTTCCCCATATTTTCCGAAAAGCAACCTGTTTTCAAAATAGAATATCTTAAAAACAAAACAAGTTATTTATATATGTTCTATATACCCTTTATTTTATTGTTTTAGGAGAAACATGGAACCCATTAAAGTTAAGGTATCAACTACGTAACGTTCGTGAAAGACTCGCTAAGAATCTGGTTGAGAAAGGTGTACTAACCACCGAAAAACAAAACTTTCTTTTATTCGATATGACAACACATCCTGTGAATGATACACAAATAAAGATGCGGGTTGTCAAAAAGGTACAAGAGTCAGTGTTATCGAAATGGGTGAATGATCCTCAACGTATGGACAAGCGTACTTTAGCATTAATTTATTTAGCTCACTCATCTGATGTTCTTGAGAATGCATTTGCTCCACTGAACGATGAGGACTATGATTTAGCCACAAAAAGAGTAAGAGAATTATTAGATCTTGATCCTGAGGTAGAAGCTCAGAAACCGAATACAAATGAAGTAATGTGGTCTGTGATCGCGTCATTTATAAAATAGATTTTCAGCAATGGTGTTGTGATGTAATTTGTAAACGAAAGGCAGCTTTATTACTTTTTAACCTTTGTACAACAAAGACAACAATAGTATTATAAATTTGCCAAGCTTTTCCTTAAATCAAATAAGAGCAAGTAATCACTCACTTTATAGCTTTATAGCCTGAAGCAATGTTCAAAGTTCAATCCTCCACAGTGATTACTTACTCTTATTTCAAACATTGTACTCTATTAATCTTTGAGGTCTATGGAATTCTCTTTATAGAATTCTCTTTATAGTATTCACTCCTCGAATAGAGCGAATAATCACTGTGGAGAAGTGGTTTTCCCTCCTGCACAATGGTTATTTCCTACCAATGGAATGTCTCCTTTTGGCTTTTGCAGCGAGTTTTTCACCTTGTGGAAATCAATCTTTAAATTGAATTGATGCAGTTATTGA
Source organism: Neoturris breviconis (assembly GCA_032360805.1). NCBI lineage: Eukaryota > Metazoa > Cnidaria > Hydrozoa > Anthoathecata > Pandeidae > Neoturris > Neoturris breviconis. The sequence goes on along the minus strand of JAULBZ010001260.1, from coordinate 17,434 downwards.
GTTTGGATTGTATAGGTAAAGCAGTATAAACCTACTCTGTGAAGTAGAGTTTAAAATAAACGATCTCCAATTTCATTGGCTCATTCCTGGAAGGAGCCAATGATTTTCAAGGTCAATGACTTTGTGCTCTTTGCACATATTTACCTTTACTTCGAATATGAATGGGGGACAACTAGTATATAGTTTTAGCCTCTTTGTCAAGAAATACATATATTTTTATGTAACTTCTAGTCTAACATCAGTGTCCGAAATAGAGTTAATACCCACAGTGGAGAAGGGATTTCTGAGAATTATTCCTCCGCAGTGATTATTGCGATCATTGAACACCAAGCAAAAAGTTTGATAGATAACTGCTATGGTTGGTATTAGATAGAGATGTTCTCACTAAAAGTGTTGCTTTCGTTTCAAGTTGTTTTGTTTTCACATTTTTTCTCTCTTTTTATGTCTTTGTAGTGGATAAACATTTGATACCTCAACAAACTTGGTTAATTTGCGTTAGGGACCTTTTCTAAATTATTATTTGCAGTGAAGGCGAGTACTAAATCAATAGTAAATGTTTGGTTTCTTTGTATCCAGGCAACCAATCGAATGTATGCTTGTTGTCATAGAAACTTGAATATAACTTCCGGACATCGTCTGTCGATGAGTGGTTTTTAGCATTAAAAACACTCATCCACAGGTGATATCTGAAAGTTATATTCAGGCTTGGATTTATTTTAGCTGCTACTAAAATAAAGGTTGTTTTTTAAAAGTAATTTGCATGAAGAAACACCCTTCTATGGTGTTCAAGGGAACCTGGTTTCTATTGAATAGTATTTTACTTTTATGAACAGAGACCGTTTCCAAATTAATATTTACAAAGTACTGATCCAATGATCTCGCAATTGATTGGTTTATTCGTACCGAAGAAACCAATCAATTGCAAGCTCGTTGACATAATAAATCTTTGCAGTTATATTCTAGCGGATTTTAGTCGTACCAAAACACTCTCGTGTGCCTAATTGTAGGGGAGTTTAGGGGTTAAATTCATGTTTTGTCAAAAAAAACACCACCCATTTCCATTTATTAACAGGTTTGACCTAAGAACACCAGAATTTTCAGCTTTTATGCAGACCCCTCCCTTCCTATCCCGTTATTAAAACCCCTACACTTAGGCATGGGAGAGTAAATATTTCTAACATCACGGTAAATAATTTGGAAACAGTTGTATTTTTCACTGCTATACGTTAAACTTTATTTTTTATAATTATAATATGTCACACTTCTCTCGTAAAAGTAAATTCAGTGGTGTATTTATAAGTTAATTTTTTTGTTCGGGTAAGTGTGTGCAGGAATTAACATTATTAGAAATCGTTGTTATTATTACCCCAACTGTTCAATTGCTTTTAAAATGTTATTTCGGATTTAATTACAATTTGTCCGTTTCTGTAAAGGTGGATTTACACTAGGCGAAAAGTGTTGTGTGAAAGGTAATAGAAGTCATTCTATTAGTAGAAATTGATGTCGCGTCTTCTTTTGGCTTTCGTGGAAATCCACCTTCCCAGTGGGCAAAAACTTGCTCGCAGTAAAGACGCTAGAAGAACGTCAAACGACGTCGAATTTTCGCTCGATTTTGCTCACTGGGTTACTAATGAACACAGCTAAACTGCTCCCAAGTACCCAAGAAAAAACAAGAAACATGTTGTAACTACATTCAAAAATAATATCAGGCGAGGCCTCTAAAGGCGGATCAATTCGTTCGCGCGAATTCTAAACACATTGGTTGAAAGTCACTTTCAACCGGACCAATGTAATGGTTTTATCTAGAATTGGCCTAGTGGAGATCCGCCTTAAAGTCTGAAAAAGCCACTCTTTTTATCGCCATTTCCGTATCGCTGAGAGCGCTTAGTTTCTATTCAGTTTGATCATACGGAAAAATTACGAAGAAAAATCATGATGCAAATCAAGAACTTCCTTGTGCAAATCGTACTAATTTTCGCGAATAAGCATATTTTTTTTGCACATTTACGCAGACTAGTTTATAGTCGTTTGTAGGCTAAATCCTGAAAGCGAAAAATATAATTGGGAAATTGGAGTGCCGTAGTGAAAACGGGGAGAGAGGAAACTAACAATTAGTACGGTTAGGCAATTTCGTGAAAATTCTCTGACCTAAGCTGCGCACTCAATGGTCAAAATTTTGACCAGAGTTCCATAATCGATTTTCAATAGAATTTCAAAGACCCTATTCATGAAGTATATGAAAATCAGGGGTTACTTATAAGAAATACACTCAAAATGAGGCCTTCAACCTCGATCCTAGGGCTTCCCAGTTAAAAAAAGAGAAGAAGCGCTGGAATTTAGGGTGTGAGGGCTTGTGATATTTTATATTCATACTTTGAAAATGTTTTTGCAAGGAATGTTTTTTTTTAAAAAAATTCCGTAATGAATATTGGAAATACAGAAAACAGTTATATAAGTAAATATGAAAATAACAGAAGGTGATACTACACAGATTCAGAAAACATAGAGAGCCTCTTTTAAGTATAAATTCAATCATAAGGCGATCACTATTTGAAGCAAAATTTTTATAACGACGGCCTGCTAGTTAGTTCAGCATTTACGATATGCGTTTTAATATTCGCGCCACATGGCCACCTCTGAAAAATTATTACACTCGTTTAGGGTGGTAAAACACTCGTTTAGAGTGGCAAATCCGAGACAAGGGGTATATTATTTTTAAAACCATTTTTTCGCGCACATTGTTTTTCTGTACTAAATTTCGCGCAATGAGCAAACATTTTGCGGGAATAAGCGAAATTTTAGTACGCGCAAAAATTAGTACAAGCAAGGTATTCACAAAGCAATGGGAACGAGGCGGTGGGCTGCTTAAAGTAGATTTTTTTGCCAATTCAATAAGTAAAAAAAGAACGAGTTTGAAAAGTGAGAAATATGAATCCCGAAGAGGCAAGAAGATCAAGCTCCAATGAATAATGCTTGACGGTCGAACAATTTCACTTTGCATAAATGTTTGTGCGGATTTATTTTCGTGGATATTTTTTGGCGAATAAGGTTTCTCCCAACCTCGTTTCCAGGGCATCCTTCCGCTTTTTGAAGGGAACGGGGAATAAGGTTGAGTTTCTCGGAAAATGTTTGTGGATTTATTTTTGAGCAACCTCGTTCCCAGGGCTTCTTGCCTTTTTGAAATACGGAAGAATGGTGAGGTTGATTTTTGAGATTCAAAATTACTTTCTGTAACAAAATAAATTTATTTGAAGAAAAGCCCTTTAAATCTTTGCGTATATTTATTTTTGCAAATTGATGTATTTTTAGGAAGAGAATGGGAATGAGTTTGTAATGAACAGAAAAGATGTAAAAAAGACCATGATATAAATGGGCGAAAAGATTATTAAAAATAAAGATGTACAAAAATAATTCCATTAAATTCCAAAACATTAAACTTTTTACGTCATTACGCCATGGCTCGGTATTTTCTCTAAAATATAATACATGTTCCATTTATTTGCGAGATCGAGATCGAAATAAGAGTAACAATCACTGCGGAGGAGGGATTTATGAGCATAATTCCAGGAGATGTAGCCTAAATCTATGCTCAAATCTCTCCCACACAGGTGATTATTACTCTTACTTAGATTAGTGTATTAAAAGTAGCAACCTCATCCTTAATGCGCTTTTTGAAAGACTATCCAGCCAATGGGCAAAAACTTGTTCAACGTCCGCAGTAAAGATACTAGAACAACTTAGTTCTTTCCCTAATGTGTGAGGTACTATTATGAAGTTCCTCACACTATTCGAAATATTACTCTTGGATAGGGAAAAGTATAATCAACTACCTGGGAAAGGCAAGAAAATAACTATTCGAAATGGAGTGTTTTTGAGCTGAAACTACATGAAAACACTTCTCCACAGTTGATGTCTGGCATTTATCTACAGACTTAGAAAGGATACAATATCAGGGTGTTTACACATGAAAAAATGGTGATTTTGGGAAAAATTCAGGGAAAAACTGGAATACTCAGAGAAGTTTATTGATTTTCGTGGGCACTCATGGAAATTATTTTGTCTTTCTTTTCAGTTTACGCACATGTAACGTTCAACGTAGTTATAGGTTCAGTAAGCCATGCTCATCTGAGTAACTACTCGGGGAAAGTCAGAGACAATGCCTACCTTACTCATAGGAAAAATGTTCAAACTTAGTGGAAACTCCAATTGTTTGATATAAGAGCAAATAATCACTTTGGAGGAGTAATGTTTGAGCATTGCTTCAGGCTTTCTAACCTGAAGTAATGTTCAAAAATCCCTCCTCCACAGTGGTTATTAACTATTATCTCAGACACTGACTCAATGTTACTTTGCGAAATTTTGTGGAAAGCCTATCTATGCATTACAAGGACAAAGAATTATAGTATATGGTTGCTAAGATACGGGAAATTAGAAAGTATATGTAGTCTATCAATACACATTTCTACAAATGTTAGTTTATTTCAAACTCGCAGTTTTAATTAGAAGATATATATATGTGGGCTAATTACCCAGTGTGCAAATTCTGTTCAAAGTCAGCAGTAAAGACTCTATAACCAGGCAGAACGCTGTTGTTCTAGAGTCTTTACTGCGGCCTTTGAACAAGTTTTTGCCCACTGAGTTTAAATACTTTTTAAAAAACTTAACTAGAAAAGAAATACTTATATTTTTGCTTTACAGAAAACTAATATCTATAAAAGCTCTAGATCTCCATTGGATTACTTGAAGCAGATCTGCAATGAAGAGCGTTATAGCAACGAGCTTCCAATTGATTCGTTTCTCTCCTCGAAAATAATAATTTGGAGACTGTCCTTCAGTCTTTGAAATAAGAGTGAAATAACCACTGTGAAAGAGTGATCTTCGAGCATAGTTTCGGGCTGCGATGTCTGAAGTTATGCTAAAAATGCTTCCTCCACAGTGATTATTTCGCTCTTATTTTGAACATTGTCCTTTTAAATCTCTTTAATATATTCTTGGTTTTCTGGGTTGTAATGTAGGTGGTTCAAACGCTTGTCTACATAATACAGCTTTCACTGTTGGAGGTTTATCATCAGGATGTAATCGTTCTGAATGATCACGAAGTATTACTTTATAAGCAATCTTGTATTCACGATCAAACGCATCTAATAAAAATAAAGTATCATTTTCAAATATTCTATAACTCACCGGTCGAAATAAAGTGCAAATAATCACTGCGGAGGAGTGATTTCTGAGCATAGATTTTGGCTAGAAAGCCCAAAGCAATGCTCAAAAATCATTAATCCCTCAGTGATTATTTGTTTTTATTTCAAACGCTGCAACAGCACAGTAGTATCAACACAATATTGAACTGAAGAGAACATTATTAAACAATAAGTTGCTGTGTGTACCCAGTGGGCAAACACTCGAGCGTCTTACTGCGAGCTTTGAACAAGTATTTGCCCACGGGGACAATTTTCAATAATTTTCAAACTGCGCAGAAAAGCTTTATGTCAACAAGCATGCAAATGATTGGTCGATTGGATACTCCATACTAACTTACCAACATCGATATTCTCCGTGCCACATGAAGCCAATGATAAGAACATCAATTCTCGGTATAAACTCCTGCATAAAAAAAATAAACATAGTAAGATCATATTCAAAAGGAACACTTGCAAGAAAAGAGTACCGAGTCAACGGCCTTGTAATTGGTTCATCGCATCGAATAAACAAATCAATTGCAAGATCGTTGACAAAAGACTCGAGCATGTTATCCCAGAGGTGTAACGTTTATTTTTCCCTATCAAGTGTCCGGAAAAGAACTTCATCATAAATAAAGTGTCCGGAAAATAGCTTATCATAAATAAAGAAATCATCCAGGGTTATTGATGACCCTGCCGGCACAGGACATCGAAACAACGCCGTGATCTTGTTTTGATGATGTTTCGACGTCGTGCGGCCGCTGGGAAGTGACCTTATATTTGTTATATTAAAAAAAAAAAATAGTTTTCTTACTTTCCCCAAAATATTAAAAAAGATCCAGGTTTTCCAGGTCTGTCTGAGTGCTGAATTAAATTCAGAATCTCTGCAAAATCTTCTTAACTAAAACTTCTTTTTGCTCACTCGAGCCACATTTGAGGTAAGTCAAGTAGAAACATTTTCTACTTCCAGATAAATCAAAAGTTAATCAGAGCTAATCAGAAGTGGCTGCAAATTAGCCTTCAAAGATGCTTCTCCACAGGGGAACGCCGACGTGAATTCAGAGGCCTGCAGAAGTTATCTCCGCCTAGAAATTTCATCAATAAAGTTCATACCAATGAATTTCAGAATTTTGCTGCTGTTGCCGTGACCGCTCATCCAGCAAGATTTTGATGGGCTGTACAACGTCATTCTTTTGAATATGTGCAGAGATTGTAGTTAAGACACTAGAAATATATTTGAAAACATTTTACAAATATCTTCTGATAATAACGAACACCTCACTTCTCCCTCTCCTTTTAGCCTGAAGCAACGCTCAACAACCACTTCTACACAATTATTTACAATTACTTCGAACTCTAAAAGTTTCTATAGGAACAGACCACTAGATTTTTGTTCGAATTAGAGAGGACCTTTTGTATCTGCTTGGAAATAAATTGTTTTAAACCCCTCTTCAAACTCTGGTAAACCAATACTTCATGACGTGAACATTACCTTCTTGGAGTCCATCCTTGGTCAGTCGTTAAATCATGTTTCTCACCTAAAACAAATATCGGACATATTTTATTTACAGTATAGTAGTTGAGCAGGTATACTGGAAGATCAAGACACAAGCCGACTGGGAGATCAAGGTAGTATAATGGCTGCCAGAAAAATATAGTAAGTTGCACACTAAAACCCAGTGGTCGAAATACGAGGAAATAATCACTGCGGATGAGTGATTTTTGAGTATAGCTTCAGTTTACAAAGCCTAAAGCTATGCTCAAAATCCCTCCTCCAGTGTTTATTTACTATTATTTCACTAACAACCGGCTCGAATATTAACTGCATGATGGCTTACTTGGTATATTCCATAACATATACAAGGGTACATATATATCATTCTGTCGATTAACATCCCATGATGTTGACACGACTACATCGCCAACACTATTACGACTATTATCCTAAAATAAAGTAAGAGAAAAGTATCAGGTCAACCATCTTGTAATTGAATCAAATACAAGTTCGTTAATATAACGCTCTTCTTCACAAAGTGATCTGTCACATTTATCATAAAAAATCTTTGGGTTGATGAAGGCGTGTGAAAATAGAATTTTTATAGAACATTCACTAAAAAATAATGTTTCTGAATGTTTTGAAGGCCATCTATTAAAGATATTTTTTGCTTATTTAGGCAGCCTTTACACGGACACCTAAATGAGTATTGATTGGTTTCTTTGGTACGAAGAAACCAATCAAATGCAAGATCGTTTAGAATGTAATTCATTTAGAGGTGCACGTAAAGGCTGCCTTAATATACAACTCTCCCCATACCTCTTTATCCATATATGACTGTAACAATAATGATGGTAGATGGCTACGAAGGCCAAGTCGACGGAAATACCATACCTACAAAAACGTACACAAATCAAAAGAAGTATCGTATCTTTAAAAATTCACAACAATTTAATGTCCACCTTTGAAGTTATGAAGGTAGGTAGTTTGAAACAAAAGTGTATAGCACATAATTATTATTGTCTATAGACAATAAAAACAACTTTATTGGTAGGTTTAGCGAAACCAAAAATGAAACTGTGCAGGAGGTTGTTAGGTCAACGATCTTGCAATGGATTGGTTGTTCGGTATGAAAAACATCATCCATTGCAAGATCGTGGACTCAGCACTCTTTTCCGTAACGATCCCTAAATGCTATACCGTATTTATCCGAGTAAATATCCCCTTAAAAGAATCGCCCCCTTGAATAAACGACACCATAAAAATGGAAAATTAAAATAAACGCCCAGAGCAATTATACATACGATACGCAAGAAAGAGTACCGAGTCGACGCTCATGCATTTGAATTTGCTGACGCAGCACTTCCTTGTAGACATAATATTAAAGTTGAGAAATAATTTGTTCGTGGTAAAGGCGGACTTCCACTAGGTGGATTCATTCGTACAAATTCTAAATGAAGCAATTATATTGGTTGAAAGTGACGTCACCCCAGGTGTAATGGCTTCAATTAGAAATCGCGCGAACCTAGCAAAGATCCGCCTCAAGAAGGAACACATGAGTATAAAATATAACGAGTAGATAATACTGTTTTGATAATTGAAAATTCATATTGTCCAGGATAGAAGGTAAGAAGACGCAGGACTCAATACACTTTCCACAGGATGGTAATTTTGAAATAAACCTTAATTAAAGCTCGAAAAGAGAATAATTACTGTGGAGGAGAGAGTTTTGAGCAGAGTTTCATATTCAAAGGTTCGAAGCTGCTCTGAAACCACTCTTCCACAGTGATTATTTGTTTTTATATCACAAGCACTGAGTAATAGCATACCAAGTTCCAATATAATATTGGTTTTTCGTTGACGATATCTTTGGTTTGTAGCTTGATGTCACCATGATTTTCTAACATATTTTCTAATTCTTTGCGTAAAACTAAAGGACTCAGATATGGAACAGAATTCACAATCTTCTCCTCGGGTGTTCCTACAAGAACATAAATAACCAGTGTTCAATCAAGACTTTTTCTGTCTATGTTAAATTACAAGAAATAGTTAAAAATTCGAGCGGCAGTAAATGTTCTAACATTCGAGCTTTGCAATTGAAAACTAATTTTACGAAAACAACGTCATCAGCCTTTATTGGGCGCCAAATTTGGCAAGGTTTCTTTCAAAGCTAGGAAGCCGTCAAGTCATGAAAACTAATTACGTCAGCAGATTTCTTTCATGATGATGAACAAAAGTTTCATTACCATAGCATTATCCAATTAAAAGTTATGATGTAATCATTTTATAGGGATTTCACCAGGAAAACAAACTTTTTCATTGGTGGATTTCCAAGATTGCGTTTTTCTCGACAAGTAATAGCTAACGAAATTTTAGCTATAATATGTGTCTAACATATAAATAATAAAATCCCTAGAGTGCCGGCAAAAACCTGTTCAAAGTCAGCAAAATAACGTTAGCACAACGTTCAGAAAACGTGGTTCTAAAGTTATTTTGCTGACTTTGAACAGGTTTTTGCCGGCTGGGGAAGGACATTATACTACTTACCAATGAACATGTTAAAATTGCTACTAGCGCTACTAGACTTTCTATGTTTAAAGAATGCTGGTCGTCGTCCCGATGAACCCAACACAGGACTTGATGAAGCACTAGTAGGTGCGCTGCTACTTAACATTCTATCACGGCTTAACTTCTTGGTAGCTTTAATACTAACAGCTTTCGTAGGTGGTGCATTTGAAAAGAATTGTTCCAACTGATTCGTACTATTCGTGCTACTGCAACTTTCTGAACGATTATGAATTGCTGTTTTATCGGTTGGTGTTGTTGTGTCAATAAGAATCATACTAGATGTTTGTTCAGGAATAGTGTTTCGTGTGAGAAGCGGATTACTTGCGGATTTACCACCAAATATATCAATAGCATTACTTGTAGAATGAGATGTTTCAGAACTTAAACTATTCGAACTGCAAACTTTTGAATTCAATCCCCGATAATCCTAACAAAAAACGAAATAAATCTTGTAATTTTTTCTGTAATTGCCCAGCAATTGTAACCTGTGTTATCTGCGTTTACGTTGACAACTTTAGAAGCTAAAAGATAGCGTGTGATGTCAATTTCTACCAATGTAATTTCGCGCGGTATTTTTCGCCCAGTGGAAATCAGTATTAAAATCTGGTCCTGAAACTTATTGCAAACGTTTTCTGCGTGTGCACATATAATAAGAATAGAATAACAAGCCTAAAAATAAATGCATGGTATCACCTGTGGAGGAGTATTTCTTGAGTAATCTTCAAAACACTTCTGCACATTTGATATTTGAGTTTTCTTTTTAGGTTTGGGATGAATCGAGAAACAAAGAATATTATGCGTGAGCAAGTCCACATTATAACTTCAAAATTAACTCCTTTTTAATTTTTTTGTAGAAAGATACAACAGAAGAGTACTACGAGTCAACGATCTTGAAATTGATTGGTTTCTTCGTACCGATGTAACCAATCAAATGAAAGACATAACGCTCGTCTTCGGATGATTATACTTACTTTTACTTTAATATGTAGCGTTGGAACTCTCTTCGCTTGACAGAAAGGACAGCTAAAGCAGTAAAACAGTAAAATAAGTACAAATAATCTCTGCGGAGAAGGATTTTTGAGCATTTCTCCTTCACATTGATTATTTGCTCTTATTTCAAAGGCTGGTAAAAACAGTGCTCACAATAAGAGTGAACAAATCACTGTAGATAGTAGGTGTGGTTTTGAACATAGGTTTAAGTTGTGCTTAAAAATCCTTTCTCAACTAGGGGCAGCAGCCAATTCAAAAAAACGTTTGTAGCTAAGAATGAAATGATGAGATGTTATATATAAGTATATAAAAAAAAACTATTATTTATGTAGATTCGAACTTATTGGTTTCTTCTATTCGTTGAAACTGAAAGTAAGGAACCATCTCCAACGAAGAAGAGTGTTAGGTCAACAAGCTTGCAATTGATTGTTTTTTCGGTGCGAAGAAACCAATCAATTGCAAGATTGTTGATTCAGCACTCTTCTTCTGGGAACGAATTTTGGAGATGGTCCCTTTCTGTAGAAAGCCTACATATCAATTGGACAAACTCTTTTTTATAAGTCCGCAGTAAAGACGCAAAAACAACGTTTTCAACGCTGTTCTAGTGACTGTACTACAGACTTTGAACAATACCAGGGGGTTACATAAAAGATATCTGCGAAGAAGAGCGTTAAATCAACGATCTTGAAATACATTAATGGACCAGTTGATATCAAAGAGCAAATAGTCACTGTGGAGGAATAAATTTTGAGCACAGCTTCAGGCCACAAAGCATGAACCTATGCTCAAATTTCTCCTCCATAGTGATTATTTCGATCACAAAAAATGACTTACATGATGTTAAGATTAGAATCATCAGCACTCCACCCTCCCATCACTTCTTCATCGTAGATCAACTTATCACACGTTGTACAGATTTGACAGCTGCAAATAACTGCTTCTAACGCTATATCAGACTTTATACCACGCAAAGATGGCGTAGAACACGGTCCAATCTCATCATATAAATCAGACGTTGAACCATGATGTGAGGATGTGTCATCATAATCCTCTCCCCACGGCTCATGACACACAATGATCTGATTACTTGCATTACGAGAATGTTCGCTTGAGAGGTTGGAGCTGATAGATGTCTCACTCAATCGACGATTAATAGCTCGTTTTGGACGGTTAATTAAAGAAAATTCGTTATCGCTTTCTGATGTTTGACTGGAAACACTGAAATTTCGTCGATGACCGTTTGTTGAATTGTTTTCAGTACTGGTAGATATCAACGTGACATCAGAAAATCCGGTATCTGTAATAAACAAGACAACGGATTAAGCCTGAATATAACTGCTAGACTATACACTATGCTAACAAAACGCTCCTCTACAGGTGATGTCCAGCAGTTATATTCAGGCTTGCAGTTTAGAAGTATAAAGCCAAAAAAAGACATTCCATTGGTAGAAATTGACGTCACACGACGTGTAACGTTTTCTACCATTGGAGTGTCTGCTTTTGGCTTTCGCACGAAATCTTTCGCCTAGTGGAATTCCACCTTAAAAAAAAACTTTACCACAGCGGTCGAAATAATAGCAAATAATCACTGCAAAGGAGCGATTTTTGAGCATGCTTTCAGGCTACAAAGCTAGAAGTTATGCTAAAAAATCAATTAATATTTAATCAATTAAATTAGTAATTATCTACTTTTATTTCAACCACTGTGCCAGGACATAAACAAATGACAATACAGTTTTAGAAATGTTATATAAGCAGAAATAGTAAAAGCAGATATCTACAAATTGTTTGGTTGTAAATATACCTCCAGCCACTGGATGCTGTCGTGTTAAATCTTCTGTAGAAAGAAGGGAACTGTATCCCGCATCTGACGCTGTACCAACACTGGCTGTTTCCAATGGCAACAAAATATTATTTTGTGTATTGTTCTGACTAAGATTTTCATTACTTCCATCCAAACTGATAAGAACTCCTTCATTAGGGTCTACTTTTTTGTCTTTTGGTTTGTGAACTATAGCCTTCTTAAAAGCAGACACTGCGCAGATGGCTATACGAAGTGTCGTCCATAGTTGAGATGGTGTACGACGAATTCTCTCTGGTAACCATTCACCTTCAAGGACAGCCTGTTAAAACAAAGATCGACGTACTGTAATTAATTCTCTTCTACATAAGTTAAAGTTTGGTTTCTTTTATAATGTAAGAAAAAAAAAAGGAAACTACATGGTCGATTTCCAGGTCAACGTGCATATAATGCCGACAGTTCCCTATATAGCAAATACGTTAGGAACAATCTCGCTCCAAAATCAACTCTTTTGTTAGAGTTAAATCAACTACAATTGACATAATTTAACAAAATTGAATCTGTGCAGAAGTGTGTTAGGTCAATGAGCTTGCAGTGGATGGTTTCTTCGGTACGTAGATTTTATTTTTGAGACGAACCCTTACCTTTCTAAACTTAAACAGATCTATTCAAATATGTTATACATTCTAAATCACCACTGTTAATGTTTTTTTCATCCCGTTACATCCTCCCCATAATAAGCTTGCAGCGGTCAAAATAAGAAGAAATAATCAATGCGGAGGAGTGGATTTTTAGCATAACTCCAGGCTTTGCAGCCCGAAGCTAAGTTCAAAATCCCTCCTCCACAGTGATTATTAGCTCTTATTTCGACCACTGCTTAGCTTGGTCGTAGAAAGAAACGTCAACAGAATCTTACTTTATGATAATAACCCCATGTGACAGCATTCGGTTGTAACCCGACTCTTTTCATTTCAAATAAAACTTTAACTGCTAGTGCTGGATGATCAAACTGGCCAGACAATTGCATTAGTACACGATAACAAACCTAAAGCGAGGAGAAATAGAAAACCAGGGGTAAAATAAATTGTTCAAAGTCTGCAATAAAGACGCAAAAACAACGTCTTTACTGCTGACTTTGAACAAGTTTTTGGCCACTGGGTCGATCATCAAAACCAGTCTAAAAACCAAGAGTATATATCATTTACTGAAGTCACCTAACTGCGCTGCTAATTTGGATGACTTCGATATTATGAACCCTACCAACTACAGACTTCAGTGTACAGACACTAATATTTATTTTACCATTTAAATGTGTAAAACGTATTTACTCAGTCTTGTGACCACGATGCCTTCAGATGAAGGGGAAAGCTAAAGAAAGAAATGCGTCGGATATAATTTTATCGTTCCTACACTGTGTCTGTCAACCGCAACTTTCTGTTGGGCACGATCATGCATTTGATCAGTTGATTGAACCATTGAACCAATCGTTGACAGTAAATCTGAAGGAAGAACATTACACCTTCCGTGTTCGAAATAAGTGCAAATAATCACTATGTAGGATTAATTGCTGATCATAACATACCGAGCCTGAAGTAATACTAATGAATCATTTCTCCACAGTGATTATTTGGAGTACTGGACTATTGGTCATAAACTGACAAGTACTAAAGGTGAATTTTCATGAGGCGAAAAGTTCGAAAGTCAAAAGAAGGCATGTGACGCCAATTTCTACCATTTGCTTTCGCACGAAATTATTCATCTAGTGGAAAATCAAGCTTTTTTAAAAAAATAACCATCTATACTCACTTCATCAGGAAGTCTTGCTTTTGATTCACTTATTCGTTGTAAGACCTAATACAAATATTGCAAATCTTTTTATAGTGGTTGAAATAAGGGCAAGTAAACAATGTGGAGAAGAAAAAATATATCGTGTTAAAGTATCCTGCATGAAGAAACGTTACTTATTCAGTTGTTACAGATGTTGAACTGAGTGCTAACCATCGCTATAAAAACGTGCTGAAACATCCCTCCTCCACAATAACTGTTAGCAGTTCGTTCAACCTTGTCAACTGGAGAAGTAATGCTTCTGTTAGAGAGTCTATATAAGATATATAGGGTAACGTATCAATTCGTGAATCAGTGGAGATACTTAGGGACAAATCTTCAAAATTCGTTTCAGAAAGCAGATAGTTTAGCCGCTTCAAAGAAGTCAAAATGAATAAATTTAAGAAAAATTGATATACGAGGAGTACGAAGAAACCAATCAACTACAAGATCGTTGATTCAGCACTCTTTCCCTGGGAATGAATTTCGGAGATACTTACCTCAAATGCTTTATACAAAATACTCTCTTTATTTTGATGATATTTTACATAGGCAGGAAGATGTATGAACCAAATAGTAAAGCAATGCCCAAGCACACATCTAAAACAAAAATTATTATTATTATCATCTGAATGTTAACATTTCCCCAAGTTATTTGTTCTAGAAACTCTAAAAAACAACAACACTAACACTGAAAAGCATCGACAAGCTCTTTTTTCAATAAGCCCCCCACCCCCCTCCCTCCCTCGAATGAGCGTCCCCCCTCTAGAAATTTAAAATTAAATAGACGCCCGCGCGCTTATTCGAATTCGATCTTTTTTAAAAAAATTTTAGTGAAAACAAAAATCCTTATCTAGTTTTTTGCTGTTAGATGAGAATTTAGATGATGAAGATGTAGATATTGATTAGGAAAAGAAGAAACAGTATAATACGAGCATATCATTGTGGAGTTTTTCTATTTTTCCGAAAATTTCTAAATACCTTAAGTTTTGTTTTTTGAATAAGCGCCCCCCTTTGATGCTCGAAAACTAAATAAGCGTCCGGGCGCTTATTCTATTGGTAGTAATTGAATAATTCGCAGCTAATTTCTTGCCCAATGGAAATCAACCTTTATAACAAAATGATTTACTAAGAAAATACCTACAAGATCCTTCCCAGCAGGCCAAAACTTGTTCAAAGTCCGCAGTAAAAACGCTAGAACAAAGTCGTTCGATATTGTTCTAACGTCTTTACTGCGGACTTTAAACAGATTATTGCCTGCACTTGATACCTAATTGGAAGTTAAATAATAATTATTAGAGATCACGCGTGGAAGAGTGCACACTCTCCTCATTAGGTAATGCCAAAAAGTTTTTTTCTGGCTTGAATCGTGATTATGAACAGTTTTTAAACATATTGCATCATGATATTTAACAATATTCTTACCTTGCCCATAAGGTTGGACTATTTGCTTGCTTTTTGGCACTCTAAATAAGATGAAAAGATTCTTATACAACATTGACGTTCAGAAGTATGACAGTGTTTAAAATAATAAGAGTAATTATCACTGTGGAGGAGGAATTATTGAGCATAGCTTATGGGTATAAAGCCTGAGGCTAGGCCTCAAAAATCCTTCCTCCACAGTGATTATTTACTCTTATTTCGAACACTGTATGAATAATACCGATATTAATATAAGAATATATCACTGAGTTTTATCAAAAAACGCACAATTCTCCCAAAAATATATATTTTTTCCCTGAGTCAGTAACGTCATTCGGGTAGGAGACACTTTTAAAATCGGTTTTATAAAAATTTTATATAAAACAAAATTGAATCAAGCTACTGATACAACTAAAATCATCTAAGACAACAAAACCAAACAATTTTCTCATGGAACAAACATAATATTATCCACAAAATAGTCCGAAAATACGATATTAACAAGAACAAAATGCCATTAATACATCAAGCCATTTTTCGTTTTTTCTCTTCCAATTTAGAAAAATAATTTGAGCACTTTAGGGTACTCTTTAAGATACATTAACATTATTAAAAATGTGGACACACTAATAAAAGATTTCTGTGAGTTTCCAAAAATTACATATTATACTGTTCCAGGTCAAAATTATTTTTCAGGAGTATTTCCAGATTTTCACAGTTTACTTAAAAAAGGGGTCATTTTCCAGGTTGCGTATGAACCCTGGCATAGTGTAGAGATGTGATTTTTGAGCATAGCTTCAGGCATCATACATTACTCCTCCATAGTGTTGATTTCATTTTATATCGAGCACTCTTTAAAATAAACGATAAATGAAACACTGTGTTTGATTACCAACAAGTAGAGTATTGGCAAGAAGGAGGGATTTTAAGCAAAGTTTCAGGCTTTGTAGCCTGAAGTTAGGCTCAAATATCACTCCTCTACTGTGATTGTTTACTCTTAATTCAATCACTGGATAGCAAATTCCCATTCTCTACTGAAACTAATTCTCCAGTGAGAAGAGAGTAAAGGCCCCTTAGGAAATTTTTCTGTGAAACGGAAACAGAAAGGAAAATGTGCATCGTAGAAAGAAACTATAGACATTCCATTGTTAGAAAAATTCACATCTCATTGCAGAATATTTTCTAAAGTGGAAAACTTACAATTGATCCTTGGTATCTCTCGTGTGGTGTTCTACCAGCGATAGGTGAACGTGGTGGAGTGCTAACATTTAATGCTTTAAGATTTGAAATCACAGGTGATATAGCTGCAAAAAGATCAGCACGCAGTTTGGGAAAACCAGTATATCTATGATAAATAAACATATTTTACAAAACATGTCACCGGGGCTTGAAATAACAGCTGGTCATCAATGTGAAGGGGAGAGGTTTTTCCGAATATTTTCGGCCAAATTGATGACTGCAAGCTAAAACAACTGAAAATCGAGTATAAATTTAAAGGTTGGTTAGCTATTACTGTAATGTAAGTAAGTCACAATATTCAAAATAGGACTCAACTGCTGGCCATTACTGTGGAGAGATTTTTCGGAATATTTGCATCCAAATTCTGAAAAACCTCTCATCCACAGTGATGGCTGGCTGTTATTTTAGCCACTGTTTGACTGAAGGTAAAAAGTGAGTAAAAATAACATTGCATATCGGCTATGCATTTAATTTTAACTAAGTTGTAATCTATAGAGTATAGGTGACGTCGCTTTCAACCAATGTAATGACTTTATTTAGAATTATCCTAGTGGGAACTTTTGGTGTATATTAGTGGATGTTGTAAAGCCAAATGCAGAGTCAATTGTCTTGATGGTGTAAGGATTGGTGGAAAACAGAGTTGAGAACATTTTTGATGGAACCCAGGGCTATAAAATTTAGTTTTAGCAATTAAACTCCTGGTTATTCTGTTTATGAACTATCTGCAAATTAAATAATTGAAATTGACATCAAGTCAATGTTGAAATGACGCCTATTGATCAAAATGTGCATTTACGTCTGGATGTAGACCTGTATGCAAAGATAATAAAATAAACAAAGGGCTTACGTAAACATTTCGTCAGTTGGCAAACCAACTTTATCTGGTGGTGTCACAACAACTGTACTGAAACTAAA
>JAULBZ010001259.1:0-14894 GCA_032360805.1 Neoturris breviconis | reverse complement strand
CCCCCCCCCCCCCCCCCAAGAAAAAGAAAAAAAAGAAAAGTGAAATGAAATCACGAATTAATCAACGTGAAGATTAATTGTCGTGAGATAATTGGTGTATATTATCTAGCTAATAGACAAATTGAATTGATTCGTGTTTAAATTTATGTGTAGATAAATGACTGTGTCAAACCGATTGAATACTTTTATATCCGTACGTGAAATTAATGCTCGCATTCTTATCGACGAAGTATACATTGTTTCAAATTAGAGAAAATATAGCAATGATTATTTACTTATTTCGATCACTGTATTGGCTAATTTTATAGGTGTTGGCTGTTAAAACTTGTGGCAGTCCCTGCACAAAAAGGAAACTATTGCATTGCAACAAGTTTTTACTTTGGGCAGCCAACACTTCGCTTTCAGGATTTTTTTAATATTGATATTATAATTACAAGTATCGTACTTTACTTCGTGTGTTGGTTCGAATAATAGGTTTTCAGTCGGTGTTGATAGACATTCCTTAACTTATTGTGACGTAATTTTTAACAGTTTATTTATCGTTGTACGGTTATTTCTGTGTTTTAAATACATTGAATTTCTGAACTTTATTTTCATAACTTCTGATTTACGCGGGCTTCTTTTTTATAAGAACACGTAAATTTTGCTCCATCTTTAACGTGCTTACCGAGTGGGCAAAACTTGCTCAAAATCCGCACTAAAGTTTTTGTCCACTGGGTATTAAGTTTAAACGAGCCTACTCGATTGTGCTTAGGGACCATCATAAAATTTTGCTCCAAAACCAACTTTTTTGTTAGGGTTAAATCAAATAAGATTGACAAAATTCAACAAAAATGGAACCGTACAGAAGTGTGTTAGGTCAACGAGCTTTCAATGGGTAGGTTCTTCAGTACGAAGAAACCAATCCATTGCAAGATCATTGGTTCAGTACTCTCCTCAGTAGATTTTATTTTTGAGACGGGCCCTTACAATGTACTTAATTCTAGAATACAACCTCGGTCCCAGGGTTTCTTTTCTATTAAAATCGAGGATGCCCAGAACAGCAAAACATACGTAAAGATAATCATTTAGTGTACGTAGTCTACCGCATTTCAGGGATTTCAATTCTAACAAGCGCTTATTGGAATGTTTTGAAACTCGTAGTCACATTGCTTAACAAATTTAGACAGATGTAAATCAGACTAGGCCAAAAATTTCAAAGCATTTCACAGCCAGCGTTTTACAACCTCGATCCCAGGCTTTTTTCTTTTTGTCAAGAAGCTCTGGAATCGAGGTGGAGCGTTTTATTGATGATCAAGGATCTCGATAATGTGCCTAGGCACGTAATCTCCACTTATGCTAGATGATTATCTTTAATGCTAAAGAAAAAAATGAAATTCAACCCGTTTTCGCAAAAAGACTCATTCAAATGCCAAACAAACACGGCCCTAGCCTACATTTATGTCCCTTCGCTCAGCCGCTCGGTCTATAACCATACGTCGACTTTTCCATATGATTTCTTCTATATGACGTCAGAACAACTATTTTCTGAATATGGAAAGTGATTCGCTACGCGAATTTTTTTTCTTCTTTTTTTTCTTCTTTTTCAGTTTTACGATGGCGCTTCGTTAAAAACCGTTCAATAGTCAACCTAAATATTTGATCCACAAGAAATCCCTTTCTCTGACCGTTGAACGATAAGGTCTGTGAAACATTTTTTGTTTGTTTTGATTTTTGACAAGTTTTATTTTAATTTTATTAGTTTTTTTTTAGTTTTACTACGGCGCTTCAATAGTCAATCTAAATATTTGATCCAAAAGAGATCCCTTTCTTTGACCGTTGATTACTTTTTACACATTGATGTAAGGATGAACGATTCCCCGTTTTGATAAAGCCTGTGAAACTTTTTTTTAATTTTTTGCCAACTTTTGTAAACAATATGATGGTAAAAAGAATTCTAAAATAATTTATTGTCTATTTTAAAAAGTCAACGATCTTGAAGTTGATTGGCTTCACCATCTAAAGAAGGCAATGATTTTCAAAACCTAGTACTTCTCTACCCCAGTGGAGAAAAACTTGTTCTAAACTCGTTCAAAGTTCTAGCGTCTTTACTGTGAACTTTAAACAAGTTTTGCCACTGAGACAAAATATTTTTGTCCTTTTTCTCTGGTTTTACTAGACAACAGCAGATAACTTGTTGCCTAGCGTATCATTTCGACCTTTCGCTTGCAGATCTCGGGCCACACACATTACGAAATCTTCTTATATGACTTGATTATCAACAATAGAATGCGGAAAAATCCGGAAAAATAGCCAAACTAAAATTTTACGCTAAAAACGTACTGAATAAGTTTCTGCTGCTAAAAAGAGGTGACTGGGAAACAGAGAACAGGAAAGACATGACTGGGAAACAAAGAACAGGAAAGCGAGTAGTTTTAATTCTATACGCATGTGCGAACTCTAAACACGCCTAAATTGCAGCCTTAGATCAGAATTTGGAATCGGTCCCAATGTTTCACAAAGAGTGTTTGAAAAAATAGATCAATTCATTTTCATGCGCATGCGCGGATATTAAATTCGTCTAAATCATGTTTTTAGTCTAGGATTTCGAATCGATCTCAATGTTTCAAAGGAATATCGTTATTCCCATTTGGAATATTTTCCAGTGTGAAAAATAATTCAAGTCATTTCCATATTCTGACGAGGACAATAAATATGACTAAGTAAAGAATTCGGCCGGAATTTTGATTCTGACTCGGTACTGTACATAAACACTCAGCATTTTCGTTCCTAAAAATATGACATTTTCTGTTTGCACAATATAAATCATTACTCTACAGTATGAAATAAGCGGTGGGACGCTTGATAATTTTTAGAAATTTACGAAATCAAATTTAGGAATTGAACAATAACATAAAAAAGTCAACTCGCTAAAAATCTAAAGTACACTTTCAAACACGGATATTAAATTTTTTAATATCCTTGGTTCAAATTAACGTAAAGTTGGAATAAATTCAAATCGACTAGTCCCTAACCTAGGAAGTAGCGAAAGAGCACTATTGTGATCATGTTTATGCAGCAACTATGTAAAGTTACCACTCTCCGCTTAATAAATTTTGAAGAATTTCCATGCGCATGGAAACTACTAGACTTTTTTCCCGACGAGAGTATAGATATTTCTTGATGAAACATTAAGACCGACTCAAAATTCTGGTCGCGTAGAAATCGCTTGTTTTTTACCCAATCGGAAATATCTAATGTTTCTTTGTGAAACCATAGTAAAACACTGAGACCTGAAGACACGATTTATGCGTGTTTAATAGTTATTGGCTATTTGTACGGAAAATTTCGACCCTCAAAAATAGTAACTCGCAACTCACAACTAGCAACTACCTAACTTCCAACTCAAAATTTATTGATACTCAATATAAGGCACAGAAAACGCACAAAACCAGCCCTTCACACTTTCGTTTTGAGAGAAATTTTGCAGAAATTCTGAATTTTTCTAGATTTATTTCAACCAGGTGATAAAAAGCTTCAGAAATTTTCTAGAACCTTTCCATAAAACATGTATATTCCATTTAGAAACGAAGAATAACATCTTTTCCACTCTCAAAAGTGTAAATCAAAAAAAGGTTGAAGAATCGTTTGTATCTTTCGTCGACGCTATCTTGGAATTAATTTACTGTCACGTGGGACAGTCATCATTCTCCTTTTAAGAACCCGGTCATATAAGAAGACCAAGAGTGGCAAGTGAGAGGTAGAAATGGTAGAAATGGTAGGCTAAAACGGACATAAATTGAACAAAAAAGGAAATATACTAAACAAAATTACATGATTAAAAGTTTCGCTTTCTCTGATTTTTGGGATAATTTCTACCACTCTGGAGAATCATGACAAAAATATACAGAATACAAAGCATTCGCTAAACACATTATACTTTCTTTTAAAACTATGAAAATATTACACATGTTTTTTCATTTCATTCCCTACAAGCGTTCCATGGCCAAACGGCTTTGAATAAACTTCTAATCAACGTCTTTGATTTTTATTCAAGGTTATTTGACCACGATACACTACTTGGGTTACTTACTAAGTAAAACCATTATATACAAAGTAGCCTGAATCACAATTTAGACTGGACAATATATCAGCTTTGATTAGAATGTGGTAAAAGAAAATGACCCCAAATCAAGACTACTGAAGGTTGAATTCCGGCAGGCTAAAAATTCCTTGCAAAAATCAAAAGAAGATATTGAATTGGTAGAGAATTACGTCGCGTATGACGTCAATTTCTACCAGTGCCTTTCGCGCAGAATTTTTCGCCTAATGAAAATCAACCTTTAAGGACAGTCTCCAAACTAATGTTACCAAAGGAGGAGAGCACTGAGTGAACGAAGTAACCAATCAGTTGCAAACCCTTTGACAACACGCTTGCAGATTTAATTACATCCGTCTTTAAATCTATCAAAAGAACTATTTGGAGATGGTCAAAAATACTTGCTACAGCAAAACTCATGGATCGAAATATTTAGAATTGCTGAGTCATGAGTATTGCTTTTATCACGTGATCGTATCTACTCCCATATAAAACTAAGGATTATTTCTACATGTTTTTTAGAGATTTTTTATCATTCTCCACTTTCTTGTTAATTTCTATAGATTTCTTAGTATTAAGTCCTGTAGTGTCTCTCGCAGTTGCATCTTCTGCGTCTCGTCCAAAACGTCCTTTCAGCCACTGTTCCGAATCACGTCCGAAACGTCCTTTCAACCATTGTTCTGATTCTCGGCCAAACCTTCCTTTTAACCACTGATCTGATTCTCGGCCAAACCTTCCTTTTAACCATTGATCGGAACCTTTTATAACATTGTCACCGTATCGTCCCCGTGTCAGTGGTCCATCACGTCCAAATCGTCCTAGAAAATCGCCAAAAAATAAATTAGATTGAACTAAAATCTGTAAACAATCCCAGAGGGCAAAAGCTTTCTCAAAGTCCGCAGAAAAGGACGCTCGAACAACGTCGTTCGACTCTACTGTGGACTTTGTACAAGTTTTTGCTTGCTGGATTTATCGTGGCTTCAATACTCTTCTTTGAAAGTTTTAATCAATATTTTCATCCCTTTTTCCTGATGGCACGTGACGTTTTTGCAACATAAAAAATACGTTGTTTTGACGTCCTGACGTCAATGCAACGCAACGTCTTTTTACGTTGAAAAAACGTCATCATGTGCTCATCGGGTTTCATATAAACTCAAATAAAGAAATCACAACGGCAAAAAAATTGTTAACCATATATATTTCACGTATGAAATATACTTGACGTGTATAAGCCCAACGTCGTATTAGCGTCAAACTTCTGTTCGACGTTGATTGAATGGACATCGCATTCATAAATTTAAATATAATACCTTTCAACCACTGATCACTTCCTTCGACATCTTTTCCAAATCGCCCTTTCAGCCATTGTTCGGAATCACGCCCAAAACGCCCTTTTAACCATTGCAATGCATCATTAACAGAATTATCACTTTCAACTTCGTTTTCGAGATTGTCAGTATCACCAAAACGTCCTTTTAACCATTGAGCAGAGTCTTTACCAAAACGCCCTTTGAGCCATTGTTCAACTTCACGTCCAAATCTCCCTTTTAGCCATTGATCTGATTCACGTCCAAAACGCCCTTTTAACCATTGATCTGATAATTCACGGCCGAATCTACCCTTTAACCATTGTTCAGATGATTCACGCCCAAATCTCCCCTTTAACCACTGATCAGATTCACGCCCAAATCTTCCTTTTAGCCACTGTGCAACTTTTTTGTATTCATTATTATCGGTATTAGAATTCTCTTCAAGAGATATGACATCATTCAAAATGTTAGATAGTTCTTTTTTTGTGGAAGCTACTTCTTTTTTAAGGGATGAAGTTTTATCTTCGCATGATATGAACTGGAGAAGTACACATATAAAGATAGGAGATGAGAGAAGGTAAAACTTCATTTTCATATCTAAACAAGAAAAATAAAGGTATGAATCGTATGAATCGTTGTTCAGAGAGCTGTCGTTCATTCGCTTCAAAAAAGCAGATATTTTAGCAGCTTTAAAGTAGATAATTCAATAAATTTGGAAAAATTAACCTACGATGAAGAGCATTGTGTCAACGAGCTTGCAATTGTTTGGTTTTTTCGGTATGAAGAAAAAAATTGCAAGATCGTTGATTTAGCACTCTTCCCCTGGAAACGAAATTTGGAGACGGTCCCTGACTATGTACCATTGCGTAAAAGATATATATGGCAACACACACACGCTGTAAAATGTTCGTATTTCAAAGCAGCAGTCGAATTTTTTTTAACTAAACAACGTTCTACTGAAGAAATACTCAATCCGTATGCAGAAGTATGAAAATAATGATAACTAGTAAACACAGTTCGAATTTTATTGAATAAATTGATCCTAAGGATTTGTTTTCTGAACTTTTAATAAAATTTAATATGTTAAAAAAAAATAATTTGTTATGTACAAAGAAGTTCATTACTCGCTTTTCCTATAACGAAGCAGGTGGGAAACAATAGAAGAGAAGAATAAAGTCCAAAACTATCGAATTAATTATGGTTCGAATTTTTGTACTCTTTGTTATACAAATACCGCTATTGTTAGAATAACAATGTATTCGAAAGTAGAGACAGGTGATTGGCTAAAATTAAATTACTGAATAGAGGTTGTAATGCATCATCAATTCTCTTCCTGTTTTTTTGATAGCTTAGACTTCTCAGTGCTGGACCTAAAGTTTCTCACTGTCCTGTGTGATTTGAAAGTTTGTAACAAAACTGTGTTCAATAATTGAAGTGAGGAAGTGCAGAAAATGTTCCCAGTGGGAAAGAACTTGTTCAAAGTCTGGAGTAAAGATGCTAGAACAACGTCGTTCGATGTTGTTCCAGCATCTTTACTACGGACTTTGAACAGGTTTTTGCCTTTCAA
This sequence comes from Neoturris breviconis, assembly GCA_032360805.1. Lineage (NCBI taxonomy): Eukaryota > Metazoa > Cnidaria > Hydrozoa > Anthoathecata > Pandeidae > Neoturris > Neoturris breviconis. The sequence goes on along the minus strand of JAULBZ010001259.1, from coordinate 7,939 downwards.
TATTAATATTTGAAAAGCAGAGAAACAAAGTAATAATTTATTATCATCATTAACCCTTTAGGTCCATTGGTAGAAACCTTATAAGTCGCGTGATGTCATTTTCTACCAATGTCTTCTCTTACGTGCATGTCTTCTCTTATGTGACTGCTACATGACCGTTCGAACATAAAAAACTAATTTCTTAAAAAGCAAGAATGGAAGAATGGTTTTTTCTAACAAACATATCCAATGTTAGAATGTGAAACTTTGGAATTGTTTAGAACAAGAAGAAAAAAATGAGAAATTTTGTTTTGGAATTTCATATATTTTGTTTTTTATATTTGTACAGCTGAGCTTTGATGTAACAAACACGAGTTCCTATTTATGTCTTGCTTTATGTCTTCCTATTTATATCTTGCTACAAACTTTCGCATTATATCGAATAATATTTTTAGTTTCTTAGTTAAATTCGACCATGGATATATCAAACTTTCATACATTTTTTATATGAATGTTACCATGAAATTACTCGTTTATTCCGTCCCTTTAACCCTATTTGTCTGGCAACCTTTTGTTAACATATTTTATCAGGGTAGGAGGAGGGGGGGGGGGGGGCAAAAACGCCCTACCCCTTAACTTTTAAAGTACTTTAACTTTCGTAATAAAAATTGGCACAGATTATGTCGTCATCAAACTCAATTCAAAAATGTTCAAAAGTTTATTTCACAATATACCATTGTCTTTCTATTGTCTTGAGAACAATAGAATTCCTTGAAAACAATAGAATATCACCAATTTCTTAATCTATATAAACGTTTGTAATAGATACGCACCATTAAAAATGTTATTAATAAAAATCTACAAGACATTTTTTCCTGCCCCCAGATAAAATAGAGTTAAAGAAAATCTTGTTTTATGCCGGTCCCTTTAGAGTTTGTTATATCGCGGGTCAGCAGTGGCTAGTATTTGGCGTATTCACTGTCTGTCAGGTCGCAATACAATGCAGGCTATTAAATAAAGTTATGAATTCATATTTCACGTAAGCCTGTTTCAACTCAAGGGCAAATTCAAATTCAGCATTAATGTAACTACTATCAGTGCGTCACCACGAACTTTAAGCTTTGAAGCAGACAGAAGAAATAGTTTTTGATTTTTTCTGAAAATATCTATCCTTTGACAACATCTTCCTTTCGATGTTAACCATTGATAAAATAATCCACTTTTAAGATTAATATTAAAAGGGATTTGTTATGAAAAGACTGGGGAAATAAACGCCCCCTGAATTAATTCCGGGGAAAATTAACATCACAAAAAAGTGCTTCCTTACAGGCACGCGATGTCGGATCAACGTCGCGTTTCGACGTTGATCCAACGACATACGCCCTCTGGGTTATGATGATTGCAGTCATGATATTACAAAACAGATGCTATACTTGCCGGAAAATGACGTCGGAGAAACGTTGAAACAACATCGAAATGACGTCACAACGACGTTGACCCGACGACGTAAGCCTGTTAGATATATCCATGTTATTTATTTCTACTGTTTTCTTCATGCTTCGATTGAGTATGTTAGATTGTTTTAATTAACTGTCTGTGAAGTTTATTAGTTTGATTAGTGGTAAACCTCCGATTTAATAAACAGGGATAACAATATCTTATATCCATTTCAATTTATCGTCCGTCCCTGACACGAAATCAAGCAATAAATTTGGTAAAGTTTTCGATATTAGTAAACTCAATTTTTATGTAAATCGAGGAGGCAGAAAGAAAAAATTGTATTATTTCTGTGGGTTCGATATATTTTTATGGGTATCCCACTAAATATACATGTTTAACGTATTTGGATGCGCCTGTTCTTTTTACGCGTTTGTTTTTTTTGTAATTCTTCCTATTTTCTGAAGATATGAGGGCCAATTTCCAGACTGGGGATAAAGGTAAAAAACGTGTATCGTGCGATGATTCTCTGATTTACATGATTATGGAAATTTAAGAAAATGAAAAATTCTTGATATGATAAAATTTGACCAGAAGAAGAATTTTGTCAAAGTTAATTTCGTCACTTGATTTATCCCAAATTTTGTCTATACTACAGAAATGGGTGAGGCAGAAACACTTTAATTGTTTTGAAAGTGGCGAGTTGAGTTTTTTCAGTTGAGAATATTCAAATACTGCAAATAAATGTTTTAAAATATATCAACGTTATTTTGTCCACTTTCTACGAAAGCACCTTTCTCAATGTGACACCAGTTCTACACAATGTTTATAAGAGTAATTCCTAACAATTAGCTAACTATGATATGAAACGTTGGAACTCACAACAACAATATTATTAATGAGCAAACTGTATTCGTTTAATTTTATTCTTTTATTCCCAGGAAAAAATCTTGAATGTTAATGTTTTACTTGAAAACATTGCTATATATAAACACCCGATGTTATAAAAGTTTGTCCTACTTTCTTAGCTTTACAATTTTGTTTATGGCTTACTCGTTAACTCACGGAATATTTTAAAAACGGCCCTCGAAAATATAAAATAAAAAATATCAGAGCCAATCAGTTTGCAGAATCGACCGGCAGAGGCCAGGGCTTTCTTCACCGCTATTTCATGTTCGAAAAGGCAAGAAGCCCTGGCAACGAGGTTGGTCACGACGAAATTTTTTGTAGTTAATGTAACTAATTTTATTTTCGTTTCCAAGCGAACAAGATTGTTACACAATGCAGTTAAACTACGCATGCTCAGATACGGTCGCTGCCGCCGAAAATACACTAATGAAAATCAACTTAAAAACCAAAAAATATTATCAAATCCCATACAATATATACAATATACTTGTATAAACACAAATCTAAGACGACTCTTTAAAAATGATCATTTTTTCTATCGGTCCGAAAATAATACAGTTTAGTTGTATGATTATAGTTTCGATGAAGAAACGATAGATGATTTGGATGTAAATATTTGGACCAATACTTTTCAATGGCCATCAAGCTTCTGGTGATACTATTTATCAATAACTTAGATGCTTAAATTTTCAAAGTTCAGTTCTGCTTGTGGTTGCGACATTCCTTTTAGATAATTGTAGCTACTTTAATTGTATGGATTGCACATTGCATAGTTTATAAAAATGGTATAGTATTACGTTTATCCTCCGCGATTTAAATGTAAATTTAGTGAGTACTAACTGTCATCTACCATTTGTATTTGCAAAGAGATTAATGCTGAACAATGTTGCCACTAGTTTTTTCTTGACAAAATATTTATCTTTGATGATCCAATTGAAATAATTTTTGTTTTTAATGGTTGATTTCCATTGGATGAAACCAAAACTCGCTGTGAAAGCCAAGAGAAGACACCCTTCACGTCAATTTCATTTTGTTGGCTTTCGCAGCGAATTTTTCAACTAATAGAAATTAACCTTAATAAAAGAATGGTCATATGTCTATAGCTTTTGACAGATAATCAGGAGATCATGCATGAGCAAATAGTCAGGAATTGCTTCTACTGTATCAATTGAATCTTTACAAGTAGCTATATGTACAAATAAGATATACTGGTTCGTATTGCACATTGGAATGACACGAGTATTGAAACATTATGCAATACACCACAAAAGAAAAAAGGTGACTTACTCTCTTATTGATTGTCGACAATGTAGAAGGTCTTCTTCGTTTAACTGTCTCAAGCTGACTGAATAAATCTTTATATAAAGAACTCTGATGGACGGAAAAAAACCAGAAGGCCATTTAGAGTTGTGGGATGAACTGTTTTGATCTTTCCAGATGTCATTATAAAGGAAAGAAAAGATCAATTGAGATATTTTAATTTTCTTTATTTTACTACATTTAAAAGAACGATGAAATCAATTAAACCAGCAGATGTTTGTACAGTACAATCACTTAAACCGATACGTCGTTTACAAAAACATTGCATTGTTTTTTCACAAATAAAGCCAAACGTCTTTCCGCTAGTTTCCTGTTTAATTAATGTAGATTAACTTATTATCTTCTTTACTCTTTTCACATTCCATTGTTATTGAGTGTATATATATTTTTCTTCTTCTTCTTCTTTCGTTTTTTTTTACGAATCTCAGTTTATTTATTTAAATCGTTTCCCATCGCAGTATTCTGAAAACTTAATTAAATTAATCAAATCACTTCTATTCTCTCAATATGCTAAATCATCAAAAATTAATTTAAAAATTCAAATCTGAAGTTTTTTTCAAAAAATTTATTGACATCTTTTGTGTTGTCCTTACAAAAATAATGTGTCCAAATCTCAGCTGTCAAAAAAAGAAAACCAAACATTTGCTCATATTAAATGAAAATGGTTCCTGTTGTTGGTTATGGTCAAAGAAAATTGAACTAGAAGCCGAATCGGGTTGGAAATCACACCAATATAATGTCTCTACAAAATTCATGACACAAACATTAAAGTTCCGCACAACAGTTTAAACAACAAGAACATAAATTTATCCCTGACTACCTTATTTCTTTGAATAAGCACTAACTTTAGAATACACTCCTTCAACTTTTCAGTAAGCACCGAAGTAAAAAGTAGACATATTTCCTCTTATGGAAAGCAGTCACGTAGAATTGTTAGAGAAATTAAAATATAATGCTTTACAAACCAGTAGCAGATCATTTCATTCAGAATTCTGATATATAGATAAAATTGCACCTGAGTGCTGTTGGCTTATTATGATGAGGGTTTTCGTGTATTGTCAATTTTTAAAATAAAATTTATAGTCCAAAAGTCATTATTTTAAAACGCATGATTCCTACCGCTCTATAAAAGCAAAATCAAACGGCAATTACGTTTTTTTGACATAATGTACAATATAAAAAAGAAAAAACCAGGCGAAGGGTGTAGTACTGAAATTTTCTTATTTTGGGAACCAAACAATGAGGTTTTTAGTTTCTTAAAATGTTTGTATTTTCTGGGCTTAAAATGGTCAAGAGAATACATAATATTCAAACAATAAAAATAATTGATTGAAACTGTTTTTCAAAATAACACTATTTTACAAAGTCTCTATCGTATATTTGACCATCTAACTCAGTGTTCTATGTTATTTGTTATACAACCCATTAGTAGCTTTTCATTCATTCACCTGTTACAAGAGTTCTTATCCTTAAACTTGGAAATTATTTGTAGCTACTAAAATTCTCTTAATTTTGGACGGTCTTAGTTGAAGGTTTCTTATGAAAAAAGTGTATCGGAAAACAAGTTCAAATCACTTCATAGCGATTTTCATAATTCACACTACGGTTCCAACCTCTCTCCCTAAAAATCTATAGAATAAAAAATAAATAGAAATAGGGTATAGCTAGAGGAAATAATTAACTTGGTTTTAAATGTAAATAGGAACTGTTAAGGATACCTCTCAATTTGAAGTAATTCTAGAATACAATCGCCAATTTGGGATACTATACTGTATACCGTTTCATCCTTTAACTCAAAGGATGAAAATATTTTGCCACTATTAAGTTTGTGCTTTTTCAAAAACTGAAATTGTTCTTATGAAGTTGTAGCTAAAGATTTAATTACGAGGAAAAAGTTGTTCCCTTTGCAAGTAGTCAGTCGGAAAGAATATTCTCTCCTCGTGCAACAAGTCATAACTAATCATATAGGTGTTGAAAATCAAGGGACGATCTTAAAAATTAAATTTACAAAGAAGAGTACAGAATCAAGGTTCTTTAAATTAAAAATCTTTCTTTCAAAAGGACATCTTGAGGTTACTTATTTTTTATTTTTTTACTTTACTTTTTAAGATCGATTTACAGTAGACAGAAAATTCCTCGCTAAAAGCCAAAAGTAGAAATTTCATTGGTAGAAATTGATATCGCACGACGTGAAATGCTTTCTTTTGGCTAATTTTTTGTCTAATAGAAATCAACTCTTAGAATAAGAACATAATGGATCATCAACGATTCACATATTGTTTGAACACTTAGACTAGTTTAGTTGTTAGTAGGCTAAATCCAGAAACCAGAAAAGAAATCGGGGATAATCGGGAAAATCGGAGTGCCGTTTTAAAAACGGGAAGAGAGATAATTTCTCTGTAAGCGGATCCCTATTTTAAGCAAAATATTTATAACGACGGCATGTTAGTCTAACTTTGACTATAGTGTTCCCATTTGAAACGGAAATTAGGAAAGACATTAATCTGAAGCCGAATGTTTATAAGCTTCGACAGGATTAAGAAAAAAATTGTTTTGGTACTGGAGATTTGGTTTAGGTTATCTAGTGACAAAAGAAGAGCACATTTATATTCATTGCGTGCTTCATTGCTGTAGTTTTTGCTGTTCTAAGAAAAACGATGATCGACGTTAAGGCAGGTGACGTCGCTTCAACTAATATATTGGATTCCTTTAGAATTCGTGCCAACAAATTCTCCTAGTGGAAATTTAATTAGAGATGCTAAGAACTTTTAACCCTATAAAAAGCTGCGTTACGACTTTATAAGTTCCAATTTCCCATTTTACATTACATTACATTTTATGTTAAATGTAAACAAGGCAAGGTATAAAAAGGTAAACAAGACAGGGATCTACCAAAATGTAAAGGGCTATGCTAAATGTAAGCAAGCCAAGGTATAAAAATGTAAACAAGACAGGGTAACTCTCTGAGAAACGTAAGACTCCAGTCTAACTTTGTGTATGTAGTGGTAATAAAGAAAGTTTGCGACGGAGTGAAAATAGAGAATACTTATGCTAAAGTAGTATTAAAAAAGATTCCGGGGAATAACTGATTCTTTCATTACAAAGAAGCAATGTTGACTTGACATTGTTTTGTGTTGATCAAAACTTATTTTGTCAATACCTGAAGAAGTTGTTTCAGGATTCTCTACTGAACCTCTAATGATTGGTTGAAATTAGCATGTTTAGTCATGACTCAGTTTATTTGATATAACTGGATTCCAACTTCAGCTTCTCATCTTTACAGACAATAAAGTGTTTAATACTTTTTTTAATTTTGTTATGATCATAGCTAGTAACGAAAGGAAGAAATTCTAATCAAATGACGTCAGTGTTTCTCTGAAACAAAATTCAATCAAATCAATGTTGACTCCACTTATATTGATCGACAGCGAACCACTGCAATCACTAAATTCGCTCTCTTCCTTGATACATATGAAATTCTTCTGACCATTAGGGATCCTTCCGACCCTCAACTGTGGATTACAAAACGGCGTCGGGTGTAATACCTAGTGGGGCATTATGCATTATTAATAATGTTTTCGGAACTACATATTCATATTATATATTTGATATTTGTTCTTAAGAACCATAGAAGAATATGTAAGAACTTAGTAGTTCCTCTTCTACTAGTGTGTCATTGTGAACATAAAAATATTTCAAATGGACGCTTAGTAGTTTTACGAGGTTAAAAACATTTTTAAAAACGTTGGGACTAAAAATAATGGATGAGACTGAATGTAAACCGTCCCCAGTGGGCAAAAACCTGTTCAAAGTCAGCAGTAAAGACGCTAAAACAACGTTGAAGACGTTGTTCTAGCGTCTTTACTGCGGACTTTGAACAAGATTTTGAGTATATCCTGTTCAAATTACCTCATTCGTGATCAATCATATCGATATATTAAGGAGAATTTGAATTTTGATTTAATGCAATATAGTGCTATCCCCCGTCTGAAAGATATAACACATCACACTTCGGTTGATTGTATCATGTCAATTTCTACCAATGGAATGTCTTTTCTCGCCTGAAATCAACCCTTAGCACGATCCTTTTGATAAACCAACGGAACATACATCATGAATACAGTAAATATCTTATATGGGAAGAGTTAACTTTGTTTTATACAGTCTTCTTACAGCTTTTTAAATTACCTAGTTAAAGGTACATTATCACCTTTTTAGTTAAATTTTCAATTTCTATGTCAAATGGATAAGTGACACACACTGAACATACTCAGAAAATTTCAGAGTCTAAAAA
>JAULBZ010001258.1:0-23242 GCA_032360805.1 Neoturris breviconis | reverse complement strand
TCAGTTTGCAGAATCGACCGGCAGAGGCCAGGGCTTTCTTCGCCGCTCTTCCGTGTTCGAAAAGGCAAGAAGCCCTGAGAACGAGGGTGTGACCAATACATGCGATTTTTTGCTTTCCCACAAAAAAACTTGTGGCAATTCACGAATATAAATTCCCACGAAACGTAATTTTTGCGGCTATCCCCAAAAAATCAATTCCAATGAAAATTTGTGACATTGATGTAATAGTGGTAATTTATGCGATATAAATATAATTGTTTCTCTTTTATAGTAGCTTTGGTACCATTATTAATTTGATCATGATGCTGCGTTAAAGAGTCAGATCAAGAATAAATCAAAAATGCATAAATTACCATACATTAACATGTATTCGCGTTAACCCTATTCAAGTAAGTAAAATTCTGCCTTCTGAAATATGTATATAAAACCATAGCGAACTAAGTGCATGCCTCTTAATTATCCCACTATTATTTCGAAGCATCTTTTCCTGTGATTCACAACAAAAACGTCTGTCTTTCCCCAAAGAGCGAAAAGTTGGCAACATGGCCACAAGTTGAAGCGTTACAGAATATCAAAAATCTTTTGCAGGATGGGTAAAGTTAATCTTGCTAATTTAGGTCTTGGGAATCTCATACCTTCATATACTACGACGTACGAAAATTTCTGATTTCCTTTCAATTGATGAGATAGTATGCAACATTCCACTGACCCCCCTCCCCCATAAAATAAATTTTTTCAATATTCAATATTCTTGATATTCGATAATTTTTTCAATATTCAATATTCCCTAAAGTTTATGGAAGTTGCTAACAAATTAGATTTTTCTCTTGGGTATTAACTAAAAACTCATAATGTAACTTTACTGATTAACTTCATTAAGCCAGATAGTTCAGTGAAAAATACAATAAATACACAGTAAGCCATTTTTCTTTTCTACAGTAACCTGCTTACAAAAAAGACACTATGACTAGTTAATTGTTACGTCATCAATGAACATAAAAACTAACTAGATATATTATATAATATACGGATGCAGTTTAAACTAAAAATAGAACTCTTCATGTTACATCACATTACTGTTGCTTCGGAAGGGCATTAGAGAACTTCTGCGGACCAAATAATGAATATTCACCACTAATATTCTGCTCACTACAAGGATTTGTTTGGCCTTGTGAACAAAACAGCGATGAGCTATCAAAGCCAAAAGACGATAATTTTCTTTTCGTTTGACGGCCACTAGAATAGGATTTTAATCCACGCTCGCCCAGATGACATGGTGGAACAACGGTATTCGTATGTGTCCACGACGATTGTTGAACAGGTGCTTTATTAGGAGATATTTCCACAGTATTAAAGAGTGATGGTTTCCATGCACCATTGTTACAAGCTGGTGGTGGTGAAGCCGGAAGCGGTGGCGACGAAGAACCACTCGAACTTATACTGGATAAAGAACTACAGCTTGCAGACAAGTTAGAACATCCAATGGTTAAACTTCCGGTTATTGATCGATTAGAACAGTGTTGTTGTGAATGTTTTGAGGAAGACGGGTTGTCCATTGAAGCAGTTCGCGTTCGTTCAAACCTAGGTATTCTTTGACTATTGGAAATGTATGAAGATTGCCTTCTAGTTGTACTCTCGTCAACTGTTTTTAAACCATAATGCTGTCTTTTATCAATACCATCGTTTGGATGACAGTACTAGTAGAAAATAAAGCGATTAAATACGTGTCATAAAAGAGTAAAGGGAGTAGAAATCAGAAGTTAGTACAAATTAGTGAATTTTAGTAATGCTGTTGGTGTTGCATAATATGAACACTATTAGTGGAATGGCCAGTTAATCTACTGTGGGTTAATACATCATTGAGCATGAAGGAAACAATCCCAAGAATATAGAAATAAATGCGGATCAATTTATAGCAATCGCAGGAATGAATCCCGCAGAAATGTAGAATAAATGGAAATCCGCAGGTATTCATTCTGCAGTTTTTCCAAATATTTACAAACCGCAGGAATTTTCCAAAAATGGCAAAAATTTCCATCAAATCATGTACAAGATGCATCTACAAGCTACCCATGGATTTAGTAATTCATCTGCAGGGCGAAGCCCGAGCAGATGTTTAAAACAGCACTGCTATCATCCTCTCAATTTTGTCATATGTAAGGGTTTTCGTGTTTTCGTTACATACTGTATTCCAACTTCGTGCCCAGCAATTTTCCTCAATTAATATCTACGGAGGAGAGTGCTGAGTCAATGATCTTGAAGTTAATTGGCTTCTTCGCAAGTAGAAGCAAATCAATTATGATAGTCAAATTTCTACCCTTTCGGCACGTGATTGCGGTGATTCAATTACTTAAATTTTTGTCATCGAGACCAACGAATTTTTTGTTGTTTTATGTGACAGTTGCATGACACATTTGACACAATACAAGCAAAGCGATATTTGATACCTTTTCAAGACAAGCTACGGACGAGTTATAATATGAGTTGTTCGTTGTTTTGTAAAGGTTTTCTTTCTGTTTCATTCGCTTGTCTTTTAATGTACGATAACGTTCCTCTGATTCCTAGAAAAAAAAAAGATATCCAGATATAGCATTTTCAATATGCAGTGTTTGAAAGAGCAAATAAACACTGTGGAGGAGTGATTTTTGAGCATTGCTTCAGGCTAGAAAGTTCAAATAAGCATAAGAGTACTAAGTCCACTAAATTGATCTTAATTTGTAACAAATTTTACCACCGCTTAATTGATACCCATTAGATGTTACAAAGAAATCTTTAGTTGTACCAAAATGCTGAGTATGGCGTACGATGGTTACACAAAATGACTGGAGACAACTATTCCCATAAAACGGGGTTAAAATATAGCAAGTTCATGCAGAAAAGTGTAATCACATGATTCACTCGTAAACAAGATCATTTGTCAGATGTTATTGCACAATTTCAACATCTCCTTTAAGAAAGTGAAGAAGCAAACTAGAGAAATAGATCAGCTTCCAGACTGAATAATAAGATTAATCATTTACAAGAAAGAATAGTTTATATAAATATGATTATTCAACTTTTGATGAGTTATTGAGAAGAGATAATTCAGTGTCGATACACCATCGGAATATACATTTTTTTGAATAACTTTTCTTTTGTAAACGCTGTTGTCTTGAAACTTTGCCACAATTAGTATATTATTCCTAATTTACACATTTTTGGAAATTTTTTATAGCTATAGCACGATCTTCAATATTTATTACTCATTTCTCTAAACCACCTTTTAAATTGCTTATAAAATCTTTATAAAAAGCAAAAAATACAAACTCATTCAATATTTATCATATAGCCTTTGAAGTTTTTTGTGTTGAGATTACAATTATGACGTCACTTTGTCGTGACGTCATTTAGTGACGTCATGGCGGATATTTTGGTATTTTTGCTCATTTTGGCGCCTTATTATGACTAAACTACAGCATTTTATGAAAAAACATAGTATTATTAGTATTACCTTTCTGAATCTTGAAAAAGAATGCAAAAATCGGATTTAGAACAAAAGTTATAGGCTTCGAAAAAATACACTTTTCAAAATAAAAATCCTAGCAACGTGTAAATTTTGATCACGTCATCAAAAAATGATGACGTCAGCAAAAATATTTATTTTAAAAGGTTTATTAGATGCTGTACTATTACCCTACGTTAGGTATATCTAAAAGTGAAATAAAAAAGTGGATACCTAACTGTCCTTGTAGTTCAACGTTCAAGGTTTAGGATAAGTAAAATTGTTTAACTAGTTGATATATATTTTACATAGTCAAAACCTATGCAGGCCATATAGCTATATCTATTAGTGTACTTATGTGTAGATTAAATTTTCAAAAGTTTTTATGTAATATAGTTTGTGATGGGTCTAAATAGTTGACTAGTATAGTTTGACCAGACTGTTTAACCCATGTAAAATAAAGAAACAACCACGAAATAAGACATCTACCTTTTGTTTTCTATTTTCTTCTTCTCTCTTTTTAAGTCGTTCTTCTCTCTTTCTTATTTTTTTAAGTCGTTTTTCTTCGCTTCGCTTTTCCTATAAATTAATGAAGTAAAATCAATATAATGAATCGGTAAGAAAGTATACATGTAAAAGAAACTTTTCAAATAATCCCCATCAGAGTTCGAGTTACATATGTGAGAAATGCTCAGTGAAGTTAAAGATAAACATTTAGCATAAGTACCTCTTGAAAACAAACAATGGAATATGCAAAAAAAAACAAAAAAAACGTCGACATAATTCGAAAGTTTCATTCTTTAAAATTCTGGCAATCAGCATAGGATAACTGAAGTAGGGTCTCTCTTATGTGCCTGGTAATCATGCTAAATGATTATCTTTAACAAACATATAAACAAAGAATGAATATTGTCCAATTTGGCTGAAAATATTCTGGAAAGCTCTCCTATTATTTTAAAGCCTGATGTTTGGTGACGCAAGCAAGACAGATAGGTAGTGCTGGACTGGAAGTAAGGGTTGTGTGCCGTTAATTGCTACCAATGTAATGTCTTCTTTTAGCTTTCACAGCAAATTTCTCTTCTCGTGGAAATCAATCAATTTTTAGAGCAAATAACCACTGTGAATGATGACAGGCGAAGATAAGCTCACGAATCACTCATCCACAGTGATAGTGCTCTTAAGACATAAATACTAAATAATGTACCATTTCTACAACTTTTAAGTGTTCATGTTGTTGCATATATTCTTGTTCCTGCTGGAGATATTGATGTGAGCTATTATGTGTATGTTGGGAATGAGGCTATAACAGAAATAATTTGCTGGAGATATGTGAGCTATTAGTGAGGTTTAGCAAGCACATTTCGAAATTACGTTTAGGTCGCGTGAAGTCTGAGCCCCAATGTTTAGGTATTCTTCTAACGTAATCTCGAAATGCAAGTTTAGCAAACTTTCTACAAAGCACTACGAAGCAGCCATATTTGTTTGGAAATCGCAACCGGCCTTTCGAGAAGACTTGCAATGTTCTTAGAACATATCTTCCTCAGATTGCCTGTTCTTAGTGAAAAGGAACTCAATAGATCTGTATTTTAAGATTACGATAAAAACAATATTTAAAGTATTTTTCAAAAGCCGATTTCGAGAATATGAAGAGATTAGGGAATCACCACGACTAGAACCAGGCTCCACAACGTAATCTCGGCCTAGACGTAATCTTAAATCTTAATTTGCTAAACCTCGGTAATATGTGTATGTTGTATATACATTTGTAACCAAAGCGTAGACCATAATGCAATTGGCTCAATGAACATCATATTTTTTTAAATTAGCATAAAAAGATAAACACATATTCAGGTGCAAGATTAATTAGTTTTTGAAGATACTTACTGTATGATGTTTATGTTTTTTATTATTGTTATTATTATGGTTTAACTTCTTTTTCTCTAACTCTTTAGTAAATAGAATCTGAAATAACAATATGTAACAATCTTACCATTATGCATCAAAATAAGAGTAAATAATCACGATGGAGGAGAGGTTTTTAAGCATAGCTTCATTTTTTAGCCTGAAGCTATGCTCAAAGATCACTCCTCAATAGTGACGACTTTTAATTTCTGTGTATCACAAAATGTACAACTGTCCCTCACTCAAAAGTAATAATGGGATTTTTATTTAATTAAAAACCTGCACAAAAATAGCACCACTTTAATTTTCAAACAAATTTTATAGATTGTGCGAAAGTCATGAAAATTAAAACTCAATGTAGTAGAGACACTACAAGTACAACATTGCTTTTTCAAATATATATATATATAAGTTCATACAGAGGGAGGAGGTAATAAAAAGGAATATGTAAAAGGAAGAATCAGAGAAAATCAGAAAATATATAGTTATTTATACAAACCTTTGAACAATCTTTTTCGTTTACTCCTTTCTTGTTCAAATGAGCAGCAGTTAAACTGAGTACAATAGCAGACAAAATCATACATTCCATAGACTAAAAGCATGCAAAATTTCATATCAAAAATGCAATACACCTTCATATTCCACAGCTCACTGTGGATGAGCAAGTCTGAATATAACTGTTAGACATCACATGTGGAGGAGTGTTTTTTAGTATAAAGTTCAGCTTCATAGGTGAAGGCAGACAGTTCTATTCAGGCTTGATGAGTGATTTTTGAGTACAGCTTCAGGTTATAAATTCTTAAGCAATGCTCAAAATTACTCCTCCATTGTGACTATTTGCTCTTAACTTAACTGTCGAATATCACCTATAAATGAGCGTATTTGATTGAGTACAGTTTTCAGCTTTGCAACTGACAACTGTGCTCAAAAAATACTCCTCCACGTGTGGTGTCCAACAGCTATTTTGAGCTTTGATAATATGGCAAAGATAGTTACATAATGATATTATCTGTAAAGTGTTTCTATCAAATTTCTATCAAGCTCCAAGTTTGTCCTATGCATCAATTTAGAAATTATATCAGAGTTTGAAACAAGAACAAATAAGCGCTGCGGAGAAGGGATTTATTTAGCATAGCTTTGCTTGGACTTTGTAGACTAAAGCTACTCTCAAAAAACATTCCTCAACAGTGATTATTTGCTCTAATTTCAAACACTGTATAAAGATCACTCCTCCACCCCAGTGATTATTTCCTCTTAATTCGAACACTGTATGAAGCTACGCTTAAAAATCACTCCCCCACGGTGATTATTTGCTCTTATTTCAAACACTGTATATTAATACAAAAAAACACATAAAAACATACAGTTTACCTGCTGTTGTAATACCTGTGCAATGAGTGGAACAACAACACAACCAACCACTGATCCAAACACAGCAAATACAGAATACTGACCAAAAAAACTTTCATTCATTGTTAATTCAATATATTTTCATCTAAAAGCATAAGAACCATGAAAATCATATAAATCTCTTAATATTTCTTGTATCACATAAGAATTTTAGTCTTTGAACTGAGAGTAAATAATAACTGTTTGGAAGAATGTGTTTTGAGCTTCAGGCTTTTAGTTTCAAAATATCCCTTTTACTGATTAGTTGATCTTGCATATTTCCAGCACTGGGATTTGTTATGAAAATAATATTCAACAAGTGTTTAAATTTTTTGTTATTTCTATAACTTCTTTTGATTCTTTTATTGTATAATATCGTAACTCTTTTTTGAGAAAGTTTTAGCATTGTGAAATTAAAAGGTGAAACTTAACAACCAGCTGCATGAGTAAATAAAAGGAATTTATGAAAGAAAAGTCTTTATTAGATTTTTTAATGAAAGAAAACAAATTCATATGGAACATATTTAGATTTTACAAGTTTTTCAACATATTTTTTTTTTGCTTCTTGCTCATTAGAGTAAAGTAAAATGAATTTCAAATAAACCCTGTAAATTCCCTGGTCTGTTGACAAATACCACCGCCATAATAAATTGGTGATAAAACATCTGGGTGGGTGCTTCTTTTTATAAAATACCATGGTTTAGCCAGTTTTCAGGATACATTTAGGCTGAGAAAAGTTGTGGAGCCTGTCATAGTGATCCTCTAGTGCAGTATCCTCCAAATCTCACTATTTTAAAAAGAATATTAAAAATCATTATTAATGTAATCAAGAGATAATCCAAAAAGGGGTCCAGAATTTGTTTAATTCAAATCTATTGAGTTCTTTTTCTCCAAGAATAAGAGATGCAGCGGAAGATCATACATATACCTTTAACGGTATTAATTTTTGCAGACATAAATTTCCCTAGGTACAAATTAAGGAGTCGCACTTCGCATTTAGCAAACCATCTTTCCAGATTGCTAAGCATTTTCTATTTTTTATTGCTCAGCTTTGCAAAAATTCCTATTGTTTTCTAACAATTAATTAAACGTTTTTATACAGACAATCAGATAGGCAACATGTATACAGGCTGCATAAAAGATATATGTATACAGGCTACATGTATATGACCTGGATGTATGTATGCTATAATATAGGCTACACATGCTATACATAACACATTATTGGTTGAAGAAACCATGCACAGTATGTAATTTATTTATAAAACTCAACAACACATAAAACATCTAATAAAGGGTGCTTTTACATGTCATTAGGATTTCCTGTCCTTATTAAGTTGATACAATTTCAGGTCATGTAAACAATTGGAGCATCTTTATCAAGATAAAACTATATCAAATCGCTGTAGAGGAGAGTAGTGAAATTTATTATAATAACCTGAAGTAATGCTCAAAAGTCACTTCTCCACAGTGGATATGAATTGCATACACACTTTATACATCATAGCATTATGTACACACCAAATTAAAATAGAATACACCTATCCCTGGTGAAAATCTTAACAGGATCTTATAGGATCTTAACAGGATATTATAAGATCCTGCAAGATCCTGTAGGATCCTATAAGATCCTCAAAATCTTAAGATTTAAGTAGGATCTCGATAAGATCTTAATAGGATCTTGGAAATTTCCTTATAAATTAGGATTTTTCTATTTTATTAAGAAATTTCCAACAGGGTATGTTATATTATTTTCCGATTCGGTCGGAATCGCCACTGAAAAGCATTCAAACATGTCCCCCTCCTACGCATTCTTTTCACCAGGATATCCAAATGATTTCACCCACGGCAAAATAATGATGACATAGCGAATCAGAGAATTAGTTGTGTTTCTGAAGACTTGGTAGTATATGTTAGGATATGCTTTGATAATACATGCTTTAACCATACTATATATTATATAATATGTATATGTTATAAAACAATAATAAAAATATTAAAACATGTAATATACCTATTATAGTTTTATTTAAAAATCCATATTCTATATACTGTACAGTAGGATGATTTTTACTAGCCCTATTATATGGTTTTTACTAGCTGATGTTATTAAAAATAAAAATAAAGAAGCACTAGAAAATAGAACAATGCAACAGAAAAATATATTTTCTTTATTTATTATTCATTATAATATAATAACATCTTTTTAATTAAAAAAAGATTCTTTTATTAAATAAATATTCTGATGTTGAATTATGTATTGTAATAATATTTTATAATGACATGTAATGTTATTAAATGGTGTATGTAATTATGTTTTATGACCCAAGCGAGTAGCATTAATATTTATTTCAAAATTGAAGGAAGCTTCAAAAAAAAAAAAAACTGGAGACTTTAATTCCTAAAATTCTAAAATTTCTTTGAAAAAAACCATCTTACCATTGAGGAAGAAGCTTCCGCAACATACAAAATGTCTGTCAAAAAAGTGTCATGGTCAAAGTCGGTATGATATTGCTTACAGCAACCAACATTTCTACTTTTCGATACAAAATCAGAAAAAAATTGGCAAGTGGTCTCGTAATATTGCATTAGAATGTCGTAACCAAATTTCAGGACGGTACCATGCCTTTCCGGTCCGAAAATGCAATTTGGACCATTTTTGCCACTCTTGACTTTGACCACTCTTGACCCAGTGGGCAAAATCAAAAAAATTGGCGAGCCCTTGTAGAATATCGCCATGAATGCTGGTACCAAATTTCAAAATGCTAGCACTAATAAGAAAAGCGGGCCGTCACTACCGTAAAGTGATACTTTAAAAAGAAGAAATTTTTGTGAGAATTGAATTTAGCAAGTCGCAAAAACGATATTTTTCATGAGAATTTAATTTCATGAATCAACTGTAAACAAACATCGCATGAGAATTTAATTTCACAAATTGGCTGTAAACAAATGTTTCGTGAGTATTTAATTTTGCGAATTATATATTTGCTTACTAAATTTTCAGAAGAGTCCAAGTACGTCTTGATCAAACGACGTTGCAACAACTTTGCAACTTCATTTATCCATGCTGCAAATAAATTTTCTAGGAAAATCTACTTTCTTCTTGAGCAATAAAATCTTGAAAAATATATTTTAGATAATAGATGAAAATATTTAAACCAAATTGAAGGGTAATTGCAGGGGAAGGTATTATAGATGGAAGGGGGTAAAATGTGCATAAAAATGCTTGTAATGCATAGCTGTACACAAAAGTATAATTGAAACATTGAATAACTTTTTTTTAATGAGAAAAAGTTGTTTAAAAATCTAAAATCTCAAAACAGGAATTTAGAGAGTAAACAAAGAATCAGTAAAATTTAAATGTCTGAAGTTTGGTGGACTAAAAATGCTAAATATTTTCCACACACATCTAAATTTATTTACGACATCAGAGTTTTCTGCCTCAGAAACAGTGTTGAGATGTTTCCATCCTCCCTCTCAGAATCACCATTATCATAAAGTGTGAGAAGTAGTGCTATTTATTTTTGCAAATTGAGTAATACCAAATTTTTCAGTGTTTTATCTTCGTGAATTGCTGAATGTTTTCATCAAAATTTGCAAAACACGCAAAAATTAATCATCGAGTAAATTTATTGTCTTGAGATAAGTAACTGAATTGCAGTGTCCACATTAGACTGACATAGAGAATGACATCCACAATGCAGTTATTTTTTTATGTAGGTGTATTGTCTTGAGGTAAGTAACTGAAGTGCAGTGTCCACATTAGACTGACATAGAGAATGACATCCACACTGCAGTTATTTTTTAATGTAGGTGTATATACCTATTCTCAAAACGTACCTATTCTCAACACATGAAAAATATTTGTTTGCTGAGAGTTTGGTTTACTAAACATGGGATTGCATGTTTCAAATGTATCCTATATATACAGTATGTATCCATTTTAGCTAAATTAGATAAGAAATAGGACTAGTAAACGTAGCTGTAAAATTTGGAGCAGTATGGATATATAAGTCTAGATATTTTGAAGAACACATCCAAAAAGTATATTGAAGGATATTTTGGTGGAAATATGACTACAATACCTTCCCTAATACCAGGAGAGGATTCCATGCTTTTTTTAAGCCATGAAGTTTATTTTATATACCTTGGTCACACCTACTAAAGAAATTTGAATGAGGAGAACACACTTCATAAACCTATTCTCGACATATCAGTGTGACCACACCCAAATAACACTCGCGAGTACATGTTCAGAAATATCAGACCCTTTTTGACCAGATTGTGGACATTGGGTATGAGTGTTACAAAATTTATCATTAAATTGCACTCACAAGATATGGGTTTTTTATGTTGGACAGCAGAAAAGATAAATCTGTAACAATCCGAAAGTTCCATTAATTACAACAGAAAATAGAGAAGATATTCACAAATAAACTGGAGACAAAAAGTAACAAGTATAGAAAATACCAAATGATAAATAGTGCTCCAAAATCTTTAATTTTTCATTTCTAAATTTTTCTTTTCATTATTATTGAAATATTAACATAAAGAAAATGTTATTTGAAAACACTGAACGATAAAAATGTAACACTTTCAATTTCTAATTTGGTTACTTTTTATCGTTTTGTGTTTCTGATAATAATTAAATGTCAAATATAACAGTTTTTATATTTTACCCGAAAATAATTAGCTCTTACTTAAAAATACAACTTTTTTTTAAAAAAAATTTTTGTATTGCAAGAAAATGTTTTATCTGCATAGAAATGCCATAGAAATGTGCCAAATTATTCAATATTTTGTTTTGGAAATTACTCTACAGTAGCAACTATGTATTATACCTTCAATTTGAAATATACTGAAAAAACGTTTTAGTGATAAATGTTAACAAACTGAACATCCGTCAAATTAAGAATCTATACATTATCATTTTTCTGTATATTTTACATTAGATTAAATATGGAGTACATTTCGTTCCTAATGTCGAATTAAGGTATTGAAGAGAGTCTGGTTAAAAATACTTTCAATAAAATGATAAAACAGTAACAAAAAAATAAGAATTTTGCGTTGTTAACCTTCAACATTATTTTGTTTAAATCGTCTAATGAATTACTGTTCTGAAATGAGTTTGGTGATGGTAATGTTATGTATTGAACAACCATTTTTACGTATTAATTCTCTTGAAAACATTATCTATCTTCAGAGATGATAAAACAGTAACAGTGTATGTTTTTATCATATCCTTTTGCAATATGATTAACTTTTTAATATTTTTAAACTTACCCTATATTTGGTATCAGATAACAACACCCAACTGTCTGAGTAATTGTATCTCAAAAAGAGAAAAATTGACAAAATTATTAACAAAAATCATATAAAAATTATATTTCTTTTTTCAATGTCCACAATTAGTGTCTAATATTATGAACATGTCCTATACTTATAACACATAATAAACCAAACCTATTCTCAACAAAGTGGACACTGTAATGGTTTCCTGTTGAATTCAGGGAGACATCCATATGCATATCAGCATAAAAAGGGCGACAGATCTTTATCATATAAAGATATAAGTACCCTTAGCTAGATACTAAATCTACGTCTTTCGTTTTCAGTCAGTCAGTCTAAAACTATAAAGGTGAAGGCAAGTCATGACTCTTTCTTTGGTATTGCATCGTCTTCTGTTTCATTCGAGTTACTTTCAATATCGGGCAATTAGTGAATCATGTTAAAGTGGGACGGTTGTTGTTTTGGTGTGTGCTTGTGGATTTGATGAGATCACTGAACCATATTAAAAAACTTAGCTATAGTCGGTTTTCTGTTCAGTGAGCATACTGTACGGTAAAATAGAATCTCATTAGCTATAAATCAACAATATATAAACTTTGAGCAAAACCAGTAACATGGAGATATCCAGACTAAAAATTACCAGGAAAAGAAAACATTTCTTTAAAATAGTTTACTCTTCTTCCGTTGCTTCCTCGTTTCGCGTTGTGTTTTCATAACAGACAATTGCATTGTGGGTAACTCCGGGCTGCTCTTAACTCTGACTCAATCATCTTGGTCCAAAACCATTAGAACCTAAAAAAGCGTAACTCCAGTGATGTTTGAGCACATTTATCGCTATTCCTTAAAAAAACATAATAATGACATAATTATGTTCATAAAATTAATATTTTTGTTTCCGAAAACATCTTGGACTGCCTTTGAATCAGCATATATTACCAAAAAATATTATCAACAGTTAGTTTGGATGACCAAGACATTCAAGGTTTTCCGAGACGTACTTTACACTTCAAGCAAAAAATGAGGGAGATAATACGATTCCCTGGCATGTGTTCCGCATACTCGTTGACTTCTCCCTAATGGCTGATTTGCGTGTATTGCATGGTGAAAGAAGACATTGCAAGGAAACTTCCTTGGAAAGCAGAGAGGAGGCATCAAAATCGAAGAAGAACATAATAAGCTTCAGAAATGTCGTTAACCTATAATTTAGAATCAGAAGAACAGGAGAGAAAGCTTTTTGTTGGTGGTCTAAATAAATTAAAAACCGATGAGGATGATTTGAAGCAATTTTTTCAATCGTATGGCAGTATAATTGACTGCACTATCATGAGAGATGGAGATAAACAATCTCGAGGGTTTGGTTTTGTTTTATTTGAATTATCGACCTCTGTAGATAAAATTATAAGTGCTAAGAAAGATGGAAACCATTTGGTTCTTGATGAACATCATATTGAAGTTAAGAGAGCCCTACCAAAAGTCCCAGGAGGGAATGCAGGTACTTCAAGAACTGGTGGATTATATAGAAAGATATTTGTTGGTGGCTTACCCAGCACAATAACAGAAGATGATCTACGAAGGTACTTTGAAAAATTTGGCCGTGTAAATGAGATTGAGTTGTTACGGGATCGTGAAAGTAATAGGCTGCGTGGTTTTGCCTTTGTTACATTTGATGATGAAGATTCTGCAGATAAGTGCATTCAAAGAAGGTCTCATGAAATTTGCAAAAAAGTATGTGAAGTAAAACGAGCCCAAACAAGATCTACGTTAACAAAATTTGAGGGTGATGATCGTCATGGTGGTAGAGATGGTGGTGGCTATCAGCACCATGGTAGTCACGGTAGTCATCACCGCGATGATCATAGGCATGTCAGTTCTGGTTCAGGTATAATCATTTGCCATAGTAAAATTAATTTAACAAATTTGTCGTTTATTTTTATGATAAATATACATGTCTTCTGCATGCATTAAGAAAATACAATTTCGGAGATACAACAAACATGAATTTTTCCGTCGGTGGGGCGAGTTGAACTGTGGACCTTCTCATTTCACTGGATTTTTCACATGTTTTAGCTGGGGTGACCAGGTTCCATTTCTCACATCACGTGTCAGTAAATATCTCAAAAAGTAAACAATATTTTTAAACGTGGTAAAAAGCAAATAAAAGGTAAATAAATTAGCTTTCTGGCGATATGTAATATGTTTGTTAAAATTTAGTATGAGCATCTGAATTATCGGCCTTAAAATATTTTTTGAAAAAAATAAATATTTTGACAATAAAAAAAAGTAAGGCGAAAAGGGTGCCTTTTTTACTTTTTTCCGTAAGATATATATGCCTAGGCAACACATTGAAAATAGTACCACACCAGTAAATATAAACTTGAATAAAGAGCACAACAGCCCAATCTTCGAGGTTACTTTTTTTTTCTTCCAGTGAAAATCATGTTTAGATAAGTCAACCAGCTTATGTTAGCCTAATAAGGTAACAGATTGCAATTTAGAAACGGAAATCCTCCATCTAAATCCAGACGGTATCTAAACAAGCCTATAAACTTCCCCTCTGTCACTGTTATTTCAGAGATTTTTTAAAAAATCTGGATGCATTCCTATCAAGCAGTAACAGAAAATTTGGAAAAATAAATTAAAAGGAAAATACAAGTTAAGGTCATATTAAAGAGCTTGAAAAATAAATATAACATTGCTTTTTATTACATGTAAAAATCATTATGGCCCTTACCGTAAGGACTACCAAACTATGATGTCATAATTTATGCATAAATTAACCAAAATTGATTTCTTCAAAAACCCCAAAAATGCAACATTTTGAGAACCAATAAAGATTTTTACACGAAATAAAAAGCAATTTTATTTATTTTTCAAGCTCTTCAAAATGAGCTCAAGTTGTATTTTCCCTTTAAAGTCTCTTAAAATCACCCTATTTTGTCAAAATTCTAAAATCTATATTAAGTTCACTATTGGCAATTACTGATCACACCCTGAAAATTTTAGCATTTATAGAAAGAGGGTCTCAAATAAGCAATTATTTTATTAAAAACTAGCTACAACTTCATGTAATCATACAGAAAGCAAGGAAGTTTGGCCAAACAATATGGCTGCTACACAGTTTGGCATAAAAAATATGAAACTTTAATGACTTGTATCTCCACTAATAGTTGTCTTTAAAGAATGAGATTTTCAAAATGTGTTACTGACATTACAAGCTTTAATGTTTTTTATTTTGAATTTTGACCAAAATGGGGTGATTATGTGACTGTAAGAGATATTTTGGCAAGCATAATAGATAGCCTGACTCCAAAAACGTGACTACCGCTGGATCCCGTGTAAAATGTGCACGTCACAATGAAGGGAGTCGATTATGACAGCAGGCTAAATAAGGTTCAAAGTTCAACTCGTCCCACCGGTGGAAATATTAATAATGGCTGCTGTATTTCTGAAATCACCTATTGTAAAGGGAATGTCGGCAGGAGGATACCGTCTATTTTTACAGGGTTGTCCAGAGTTTTGTGCAGTCTTTGTTTGGAATTCGTTTTTCAATTATAAAGACATTGTCAATTGATGCATATTCATCATTTGTCTGACTTTCCACTCGACAAACTCACATCTTGATATTATTACTTCAAGATTGCTACAGTACTTTAATTGCCGAGCTTGACCCATCAATAGTATAACTGTGGTGAGTCGTTAAAATTGTTTTAAAATTACATTTTCCCACTGATAGAAATATTACAAAACATTGTAACCCAGCTTCATTTTGCAATATTGCTCCTTGCCATAACACTATGTGCCCTGAAAACTTTAAATGTATGTTTTTCGTTAAAATTTGAATCCACTGAAACAAATCTTTGATTCGGATGTTTTGTTTCGTTAAGTTGATTTATTTTTAAATTTACAGGATTTGTAATCATTTGTTTCAGAATATTTCGCTAGATTCGTTTTACATAAGTACCTTTTTGGGACAAATTTGGGTCAAAATCTGAAAAATGCTTTGTTTTTTAAAATTATGGAAAATGAATATCAGATTTGAAATCAGCACTATCAAATGGAGTCAGGTACCAATTTTCATGAAAAACGAAGCACTTTCATTTTTGGCCTAAATTTGCCCAAAAAAGGTACTTTCTGGGTCAAAATTATAAAAATGAATATCAGATTTAAAATCAGCACCATCAAATTAGGTCAGGTACCAATTTTCATCAAAAGCGAAGCACTTTTCATTTTTGACCCATTTTTTTTTTTTTTTTTTTCTTGTTTGGGTGAATATGTAAAATAAATATCAACATAAACGAATCTAGCAAAATATTCCGAAACAAACGATTGCAAATCCTGTAAATTGAAAAAAAAATTAAGTTAGCCAAACAAAATTAAAACATCCGAATCAGAGATTTCTTTTTCGTTGAATTCGGATTTTCTTTCAATTGTTTCAAAACATCTAACGTATGTTCGGAAATGTTTCGAGGTGGCCTAATCTTCTAGTAAGTTCTAACATTTCTAACATTTTCAGGGCACATAGTAAGTAACTTGCAGAAAAATTTAAGGTTGAAATGAATTGGCCGTACCATAGAACTTCCGTTTTAAACTGCAGAACATATTTTACCTAACTGATATGTTTGTGTTCTCCATTTAGTACATGCGCCAACTTCACAGCCTTCTGGACTTGGTATGGCTGAAGTAAATCAGTTGATTCAACAAGCTTTTGCTATGGGTCAGCAAAGTGTCCTGCAACCAACAGGTATATATTATTTTGTTGTTCCTCAATCTCAAGAGTACTTTTTAACTTTTTTGTGTTGTTTAAAGCAAAGCAATCTTGGACATAAAATAGGAGGCATTTTACAAATTTTGACGAACAATACATGCCACAAATAAAACAAAAATACGGAAAACTGTCACGAGAAGCCCCTGGAGATTTATCTCAGAGATTTATCAAGTAGACTAAGACTTAGAATTTGATTCCAATTTTTCTGCCCATTTTGTTCCTTTCATGATACACTATTGGCCTGCCAAGTTTCATCTTTGTGCTATTAGTTGTTCAAAAGTTATAGAGGGGGAATATATTCCTTATCATTACCTAAAAGCAAAGTAAAGATAGAGTTCTTCGGTGTTCAAAATAAGAACAAATAATCACTGTGAAGGAGGGATTTTTTTAGCATAGTTCCAGGCTGTCTTTGTCACCTGGAACTATGCTAAAAAACCACTCCTTCACAGTGATTATTTGTTCTTACTTGAACACTGTTCAAAGTTTCAGATGACTTAGACAGTGGTCGAAATAAGAGTCAATAATTACTGTGGAGGAGGGATGTTAGAATTAACAGTTATCACAGGTTGTATTAGCCTATGTTTATATAGACCTCGATCTGATATGTTGGCGTATGTACAAAAGTCACATTTTCAGTTTTAAATAATCCCAAGATTTTCAGGACTAGATTGTATACACACTGATATTCAAATAAATAACAATGAAAACAAAAAAATTAGCGAAGTTGATTGGTTTAAATTTTTGTTTCAGCGACCTGGGAGAGAAGTGAATATGATGCTTATACATAGACCAAGCTAAACTAGCGAAGGTCTTTTTCTTTAGTTAAGGGTGTTTAGTTTAGTATTCATAGTTGGAAACGAATATTGCTTAAAAATATACAGAGATTGTCCGGGAATCATTAATGTCAATAGTATTTGCAAAGGATCTGCAGGTGTTAGTTATTGCTTGTTATCTTTAGTTAATGCCATATGTCGTACAGACTAGTATGGACCTGGTATAGTTTATGAAAGGATTTTTGGTTGCTTTTAGCTCTTATGTCATACAGTTGTGTAAAACGACATCGTAAAGTTTCTCATTCATTAGTTTTTAGTGAGAGCATGGAGACAGACCAGTATTATCGCTCAGGTAAGGTAGTTTAGTTTTAGACAAATATAGTATGTCCAGAAATTTGTTGATTTGTGATGAATAGTGGTCGAAACAAGAGTAAATCATTGTGGATGAGGAAATTTTACCATAGTGTTGGGTTATATATATCCTGAAGCTACGCTCAAAAATCACTTATCCACAGTGAATATTTTTCTCTTATTTCTGCCACTGACCTGACTGCATGTTAATATTAGTTATAGTTAGGAGCCATCTCCAAAATTCGTTTCATAAAACAGTCTACGATGAAGAGTGTTAAAGTTAAAGAGCTTGCAATTGAGAAACCAATCAATTGCAAAGTTGTTGATTCAGCACTCTTCCCCTTAACGAAATATTTTTGTAATCAAGCCATTAAATAACAGTTGGACACCGCCAATGGAGGAGTGTTTTTTTAGTACTGTTTCAAAGCTTGGGTAATATGAAGATGTGGTTTAGTTAACGAAATATTTTGGTAAGGGGTATTCAGTGTTTCATCCACTCATACTACATATTGACAATTTTGTGTACAGTACTCCTTTCATGAAGGGTTTCTATGATATTTCTTCAAACTTGGGAGTATTGGTATCGCTGCTCAAATACCGTAAACCACCTGTGTATAAGCCCACCTACAATGAATAGAATGCAGTATGACTGTTTAAAATTTAAAATATCCATGTTTCCCTTGTTATTACACAGTAAAAGTATACATCAATTGAAAACTAAAAGAATGTACTTTCTGTATGTGGCATTTATCTTTTTGGCTTTTCTTCCCGGAGCGAGCATCTTTAAGATTTTGAATCTCCATTGTTACCTCTTTCTGCACACGTCATGCATGCAAAGAGGAGTAAATTTGAATAGAAAATATGCTGAAACTATAATGATGAGATGTTGCTAAAATGTCTGTAAATATTCAAAAAGATCACCTATTGTTTATCCCTAAATATTTATTCTCCATTTGAATTTTAAAAAAATAAAATATTCAGTAGATAGATTTTTCAAAAATCATCGAATTCTTATAAAAAATAAATTATTACTACTTTTACAAAAAGCCTACGTTTGTATCGTTAACAAAATTTATAACCAAAACTATTTTAGATTTTTTTCTTTTTTTTTTGCTCTTTAATTTTCACTGAGAAGAGAGGTTAATGTGGAAACAAACTTTGTGTTTTTTGTGATTCACGCCAAGATCACTTAAGAAAGACTTACATAAAATTCAAAGATTCACGCCAAGATCACTATCGTCAATCAATTAATATTAATACTCTCTCCTCTATAAGCCCTCATGTATAAGTCTACATGTAGATAAGCCCACTCCAAAAAAGTAATTTGAAATCAGATCAAGTGCTGGTTTATGTATCGAATTTTACAGTATTCATACTGCAAGCCTCCAAATAACGGTTGGTGATGATCTGTTTCCTCCACAGGTGATGTCTGACTTTTATTTTGAGGCTTGCACTGTACCCCTAAAAAATTATTTTAAATGGGTTTTAGTACCTATTTTACTGAATACACAGTAAACCTTAAATTTTCTTCTAAAGAATCACCCACATAAGTATTTTTACCTTTGTTGGTGTTTAGCATATGTCAGTAAGTTTTATTCGCACTTTTATGTACTATACTATTTATTTACAGTTTAGAGTATTTATAGTGATAATGATGTTCTGTGAGTTAATCTATACACATCGTTGCACATGCATGCGTTGCAAATGTTGAAATGTTCTGACCTATCTCAATTATGGCCATGAACTTATTTAAAATTTTATTTATTTTCAAATAAATTTATACTTAGAAATAATGGTATGAAAATTAATTTCAAATGTACAAGAATCCTGCAACAGAATTATTTTGCTCTCATCTCAACACCACTAATTCTTTTATAGCAGTCCAACCACCAACTGCTGCATCACTGCTTGGTTTGGCTGGTGCTGGAGCCTCCTATGCACCACCAATGTCCAATACGCACCTACTTCAAGCATTAATCGGTCAACAGCAAGCCGCTGCAATCCCTGCTCCTATTGCACCTCCTCAAGCTATGCCAGCAAATCAGGCTGGTGCTCTCAGCCAACTTGCAAGAATTCTCCAATCAGGTCAAATTGATCACAATGCTTTGTCCGCTCTTTTGAAGCCAGAAGCGGAAGCATCACGTGTTGCTGCTCCTGCAGCTCCTAAAAGTTCTACAAATGGTGCTTACACTACAGCATATCCACCTACCTCAGCTTATGACTTGTATTATGGACAGGCTGCAGCAAACTATGGTCCATCTAAGGAAGAACCAGAATCAGCAAAAAGGGCTTACAGGCCTTACTAAAATATGTTAAATGGTTTGCATATAAAAAAGGTAGGATTTTTTAATATGTTTACACCAACTGAAACTACATACCACAAAAATTGGTGTTGGATCTAGAACATAATGGGAGTGGGGATTTGGGAGTTGGAGGTAAAAAATGGGTATATGATTTAACCTGATTTATTCTGGTAATTTTTTGACATAGCTGTTTGAGTATAAAGCTTTATTCAGACTCGAGAAAAAAGAAAACGTTAATTGTTATCTCTAGTTGATGTTTCTTTAAAACAGTCAAGCTTTTTCTGATCAGAATGGTGTCAATTAGTATCATAAAAAAGAGAACAGACTGAACATTTTGGTCTCTATCTATACTGGCATCAAAATTGCTCTGGATAAATTTTCAGGCTAATTGCCCTGGACAAAGACTGATAATCTAGAATGATGGATAGACTAGATAAAATTGTAAGTAAGTATGAGTAAATAAAGTAAATGGTATTTCTAAATAATAGCAGGAACTTAACTAACTTTAAAGTTGATGTAATAGCTAGCAATGCTTAAAATAACTTAGTGTTCGAAATAAGAGTAAAAAGTCCCTCCACCGTGGTTATTTACTTTTATTTTAAACACTGTAACTGAATAGAAAAAGGGTATATGTAGGAAGTGTAAATAGTGTCCGAAAAGAAGTCAATGGTCCTACAGTTCACTATGGCAATCACCTTGTAGAGGAGTGCATTAGAACATAAATTTCAGCTGGACCTGTTGAAAATTTTGTTTAAATGTACTCCACCACAGGTGAATTGTCGTACAAATTTTGAGGACTGTCTAACAAGGAATTTCCCCACCCCAAAAATTAACCCAAAAACTGCTCATTCGCGAAAATAAAAACTCACAAGGTGTTATCTTTGAAACATTTTTGTGTGGAAAAATGTTTTTAATCAATCTAACACAATAGGTTTTCCTTGTCATTAATTCACTGATTTCTCATGAAAAACATGGTCCGAATGTCTTCAGATTTGACAACAGGAACAGCTTAGATTTTTAGTTTATCGTTTTCTCATGAATGCAAAAGTTTTTCTGTTTTCAATTCCAAAAAAAAAATGCCATTCAATAATAAGCTCTAATAAGCGCCCGGTCGCTAATAAAAAATATTAAAAAAAAAAGTTGGGGCGCTTAATTGAGGAGAGGGGGGGGGGGGGGTTTTTTTGGGATTATAAAATTATGTTAAGATTCTGGGGAGGGGGCGAAATGCACCTTTTCCAGAACTGCGTAAATTAATGCCATTAAGGTGTTTAGACTTGTGGTATCTTGCCAGGGGCGGATACAGGGGTGGTGCCCTGGTGCCGTGGCACCACTACAAATTTGCAAAAAGTACTAATGACTACCTCTTTTGCCATGAAAAGGTCTATTATTGATCTATGTATCTGTCCATGTTCTCGCGATAGCGCCACATTCCACCTTTCCCGTTATCCCGATATCTCCTTCCGTTTTCCGAAATTTTCTCTTGTTTTCCGATATGAATATCGGTTTTCTCCGGTAATCTTTTTGCGAACCATATACGCCATATGCGCCATATGCGCCATATGCATCACGATTCAGTTTCTGGATGATGGTCATGTTAGTAAAAAAAAATTCGTTCCGTACTTTTAAAGATTTTGGCACCAGGTCGGTTACCGGCATCTGTTTGGCACCAGCTAGAGGTGGTGCCAATATATGCAACCGCGTTGGGGTAGAAGTTTTTGGAAGTCTCGACGCTAGTGCCAGATTTTCCAATTTTACGGTATCTTAGGGGTTGCCGATTACCGTACAAATTACGTGCCTCCTAGTTTATCTAACAGACATCGAAAGAAGGAAGTTTACCACTAACTTCCTTTACCTTCTGAAGCAAACCCCCATGGACGTAGGAACAAACAGTTCTGTCAGTCTACTGAATAGTCCGTCTATGGTATTGAACAACAACAGAAAGAAGTCGGAAATAGAATTGTCGATGGAGTGCAGGTAAGATTTACAATGTTGTTCATTGGTTTATTGTCTGGTTTTGTAGAGAAATGTTTGGGGAGACAAGTTTTTGGCCACAACTGTTTTGCTCTGTCATAATAATAATAGTGACTATGTCAGAGCCAAAACATTTGTGGCTGTGCTGGGTCTATAAGCAGAGTAGTAGGAAAGAGAAAGAGCACATCCTTTTAAATTCAATCAAGTATCCTTCCTCACCCCTGTTTTTTTTGTCAATAAATTATCCATCACACTTTTTCTCTCCTGTCTCGTCTCTCTCTCTACATTCTAGTAGGATCTATACCTACTCACTCCCACTCGTAGCTGGGGGAGGGTCACCATTTTTATTGAACAGCTTAGAAATGTCGCCCAATTTAGAACACTGCAGTGACTTCCCTATCAAAGTTGTAAACTTTTGGTGTAATATGTCACTGCAGTGTTTTAAAAGGGTGACGTTTCATAAAAAAGGGGACAACTCTGCTACTGTTCTGTGTATAGTTTAATATTTTTTGTATTCTTTATATATACTTCTTTTATAAAAGATTCATCGTAAAATATTAAGATTGAAGTTTGTTGTGTCCAGTATAGCAGTCGAAATTCGCTCTTTATTTACTGTAGACTAATGGGTGTAGTTAGGTGTTCATCCAGGTCAAGGCGGTCATTGAGACAAATAGACGAAATACAGGACATTTAATATTGGCAAAAACAAAAGAAACTGCCAGACGTATAGACATGCCATATAATAAAGATATTATTATATACTCGGTTTTTCCCTTGTACGTTAAAAAAAGTCATGTAAGCTTTTATTTCCACTGTACTGTACACTAAATTTAAATCAAATCAGTGGCAAAATTAATTTCCACAAATTTCAAAACAATATTTTTTCCATAAAATTTGTGGTTATATTCTGTTACAGAATTCCCTGAATAATAAAAACAACAAAATTCCTATTCACTTTACTTGATGAAGTGCCTTAGTTTTGGATTCTCTTTCTTCTCTTTACAGTGGGGGGGGGGGG
>JAULBZ010001257.1:0-23254 GCA_032360805.1 Neoturris breviconis | reverse complement strand
AGTATATAAACTGTCGCATCTCCAAACGTCTCCAAACTGTCCAGGTAAAACTCGACTAAAAACAACACCTTGCTTTCTGTTTCCAATATTCGCTACAGATTATGTTTTAAAAAATACTATTCCTTGCATCAAATAGTATTAAAACATTTTCACAGTATATCGTTTTCTTGTTTATATCGAAAAAAATATTGCAAGCCCTCATTTTGAGCTTATTTCTTATATGTAACTGCCCTGATTGTCATATGCTTCATGAATAGCGTCTTTGAAATTCTATTGAAAATCAATTATGGAACTCTGGTCAAAATTCTAACCACTGAGTGGGCAGTATAGGTGAGAGAATTTTCACGAAATTGCACATCTGTCCTAGTCGTTGGTTCTATCTCTTCTTGTTTTCATTGCGACACTCCGATTTCCCGATTAACCCCGATATCTCTCCCGCTTTTTGGATTTAGCCTACTAACGACTATAAACTAGTCTAGAAAATAAACAGAATTTATTGCTGATTCAAAAATCATTTTTAATGATGGGATAAGAGAATCACCACACATTTGAATCATTTTAATAGAAATGTTATCATGACCATGCGCGTTATTCGGATTTAGATCTTTTATTAGTTTAGACAGAGCTGCAGATATAATGGAAATATCCCTGATCCTTTTGTCTGTCTTATACCTAAATTTAGGTAAAACGCTACTATTATTCCAATTACTACATTGAATAACAAAGAAATCATTGAAATACTAGCCTTTTTTCAAAATCGATTTCAAAAATGACGTTCAGAAGTAGAGGAAGAATTGCAGGTATTTTAACTTTAATAAAAACGTTTTCAAGATAGACCAATAGGTTTTGAACTGGTACGCAGATCACTTAATGTTTTGCCGAGTGCGGCAGAATAAGAGTCCCTTGACGATGTTACATAACAGTCGTGATTTTACGTAGCTGGACTTCATGCGTTCTATCACCTGAAATATATATTCTGTATATCCTATTATTTCGACGTCAGGCATTCTTTATATCCTTATTGATCCAAGGTGGTCTTTTGAGTTACATTTAACCGTTTCGTGTAGAAGGAAGTTAATAAATATATAAGGTATAATTTACAAGATATACTTGATATAATAACATAGTTTATTTGCAAGAGAGGTCAGCAGTTATGCTATCTTACGTCTATCTTACGTCTAACTAGTCATTTCCAACCCATGAAGATTGTTTTGTTTTATCATCAACAACGAACTGAACTCAGCATTTTTAATTAGATAATCTGATCTGACAGAGTCAAACTATGTTGGAGTTCTCAGCTATATCTTACCTTCTTTCATTCTCTTGATTAATTTATAATTTTGTTAATGTGAAAAGGAAACAAAAGGAACAATTGGATCGTTTTGGTTTCATCGGACTGCACTGTAAACCAACATGTTATTGATTGTCGGTAGATTGCTAATGGACCAAATTATCAAAATGTCAGAGCATGCAGGAACAAAGTCAGAATTTGAACGATTCTCAACGAGCAGAACGAACTATGAACGATTTTCAACGAGCAGAACTATGGAGCTATGAGCTTCATGTTATTTTCATTCCCATCAAATTTATGATGCAACAAAGACTGGAGCTCATTATGATGTCATAAATTTATCGACTTATGCAACGGGAAAGACATTTTAAAGAGATCGTTAACTTGAAGTTACAGAGAAGAGTACTGTAGAAGAGTACGATCTTGCAGTTCAACTCTTACAGATGACTATTTCCTTTATAACGAAGAAGTGAATCAACGGCGGACTCATTGACATAACGTTCATTGTCATGGTTTTGTTGTTAAGTGAGTTTAATGTTCATTAACGAAGAAATGAATCAACGGCGGACTCATTAACATAACGTTCATTGTCGTAGTTTTGTTGTTAAGTGATCATTTTATCTGGGCAGTCACGATTTGTTTCTCTCAAATATAGTTTTGTGAATACGAATGTACACATAAATATTTATCTTCTAAACCAGGTGGTTCAAAGTTAGCAGTAAATGCACTAGAATAATATTGAAAACGTCGTTCTAAGGTCTTCTGAACACGTATTATCATGATATGAATGAATTCTATTGGTTCTAAGAATAATTAAACGTACTTTACTATAATAATAGCCAAGGGAATCAAACAAAAAGACAGTAATTTAAAACGTATTTCAGGGCTGCGGTCACATCAGGCAACTATAAATAATGTAAACGGTTCAGCTTTTTACCATTCATTAAAAATGGAACGTAGAAAGAAGCTGATGATTCTAATTGCGATTAAAATAATTTTAGCGGCAGGCGAAAATCTAGAAGAAAAAGTAACGTAATATTTGATTGCAAACTAAAACATACAAAGCTTTTACACTATCTGTTTCCAGATCTCCCCGATACAGGAATGCATTCGGGTTTGAATTATTATGGCTGAACAGTGTTAATCCTGATTTTGAAAGCCAATGGGGAGAAAGCCCTTTGTAATTCAATAATTTGGAAATTGTTTTTGATATGTTTTATTGCCTTACGCGGTTTGACTTCAAGATTTTTCTCAGCTTTATTCTCTTTAACTGTCAATAATGCAGTGAAGTATTCTTCTTCTTCGTCATCCGTTTCATCAAAAACTACGGAAATCTTAGCTCTTGAATGTTCCCCTATAAACACAAAAACGTCTAAAAACACAGCTAAACCTGATGCGAACAAAACACATCCTTATAACTGTTGCATTTAACACAGGAGAGATTTTTACAAATCTGAATAAATTATTCAAATTATTTTTAAAATAATGAGTGTGTGAGTGCCTAATCTTGGATACATTAAAGGGAAGATATACTGTGAGGAAGAGTGAAAAACTTTGTGAAATTCTTCTCCGCAGGTGTTTTTTTATCATGCAAAGACTCGTGTATAGTCATAAGAGTACATTATTATTAATACATTTGGACGACAAAAGTATATTATACCTTCGACTAAACTACTTCCATACTCAGAAGATCCAGGATTTTGTGTAAACTTTCTGAACTCTCTTCTTTATTTGGAAACACAACTTCGACTACCTCGGGCATATTTGTGACGTCTCTTGTTCCAACTACGTCATCAAACTCAACGTAAAACAGTGGGAATTCAGACATTATTTTATTTTGCTTTCTTATAAGAGTCTTTAAAATTTCAAAGCTTGATTTTAATTTCCTTCAATGTTTTAGTTGGACCATTCTTATCAATGTGTGTCCTTTCCAAGCTTCATACGATTTAGAACTTTCGATCGGTTTCATGATTTCTTTCTGCATGTTTAGAGAAACACGAACTGAGAATATAACGAACATGCATAATCTGCGCTAAATAAGCGAAGGTAACCCTAACTCTCGTAGGTCGATATCATGCTGATATTATGACCATGATTTATACCAAAATTCCCATAGACACTTGAATGATAATATACTTTAAATTTATCTACAAGATAGTTTCAATACATGAATAATTCATATGAATACATATCATGAACAAATTTTAACTAGTTACTTAAAGAAGACGCTTGAATAGGATTGAATATTATGGTGGTTAGATGATCTTCTCATAGATAAAAGTATTGGATGTCGGAAATGAAAATAGAGGTGAGTAATTAGCTTTAAATATATCTTATGGTGCATCCTTGTCACGATGCATTTTTCCATCGTTAACATCACGTATTTCACTTGAACATATAGTACCAGACTATTTCCCGTATGTACCACATCTCAACATTTCTTTGTTCTCAGGTTAGGGGGTGATGATAGAATAGTTATCAATTTTGTTTGCGCCATTTTAATAACAAAAAGATAATTAGAAGTTCCTGAAATGAGTTAAAGTGAGGTTTTAAATGAGAAAGTTTTATTTATTCCAGTTAACCCTATTTGGATAATGATCAAAATTCCACAAATCTGCCACAATACCTATTGCCAAAATTTTGTTGATCGTTGCAGGGGTCCTGTTACTTCATTTTTAACCGATGCAGTAAAAAGACTTTGAGAATAGTTTTTGTTTCTGGGTGTTAAAATTCAAAAATTATAAATAAAATGGCAAATTTTTTCAATCAATATCTTGTAATTATAGCTTTCGTTCATTTCTCATCGTTTGAATTTTAACAAAATAACACGTCAAACATATGCAAAAACAATTTTCTATTGTTTTCAAAGAATTCTATTGTTCTCAAGACAATAGAGAGACAATGGCATATTGGGTAATACATTTTTGAACATTTTTGAATTCAGTTTGATGAGGACGTCATCTGTACCAATTTTTATCAAGTAATTCAAATTACTTTAGAAGTTAAGTGGGTAGGGTATTTTTACCAGCCCTTCTCCCCAGATAAAATATGCTGTCCAAAGGATCACAGATAAAATAGGGTTAACGCGCAAATGTTCAAAATAACGCCACTTTAGGAGGGGCGTTAATTAGAAAAAAAAATAGATATTTACAAAACGTATATAAAGTTGTATGGATCATATATTGCCCCAACATTGATGGATAAGATTAAAATCACGTGATGTATATTCGTGAAATCTAACACCGCCTTCTAATTAACGTTCATCCTAAAACTTAATTTTTAGCATTTTCATTTGATGAGTATAATAAACTAAAAATAGTTTCTTTGCTACAATAACAACGCTTAATAAAGTAACATAACGACAGTCGAAAGACTTTTAAGTATAGGTAAATGTAATTTCTTTTATAATGTAACAACAAGACGCCTTCATCACAAACGTATTTTTTTGTATTTAAATAATTTTGATCTGGAGCTATATGTATTTCTCAGTTCAATTAACATCATCGCAAAAGGTAACGCGTAAATATTTGAAAAGAGGAGTGATATTCTATTAAGCGTTTACATCATCCAAATTCACAGCATTAAATATTTACGTCCTAATATTTGGAAAGAGGAGGGATATTCTATTAAGCGTTTACATCATCCAAATTCACAGCATTAAATATTTACGTCATAATAAGTGAAAACTACTGAAGGAGGCGCTTATTAAAAACATAATATCCAAAGGTGGGTGTTGCTTATTTAAGATAAGTTCCCTGTACAAAAAATACGATATACTTGAAAATCTAAATACTTTTTTACATCGCATGTTCAAATGAATACCGTCAAAAGTTGAAAAGTTCGAACAAGATAACTGTAAAAAATAGGCCAGAAGGATTGGGACTGGGACTATATGTTTGCATAACAACATCTACAGTGCTATGTTTGATACACTTGTATACTATGTGCTATATCCTCGCAGTGGAGGATAATACACTTCCTGCATTTCCTCTTGTATGTAAATGAATTAGCGTCTGCTATGGAGAGATGTAGAGTAAAGAGGATATCTAAAATTGAGAGATATCTGATGATTTCTTTTATCAGTAACGATCTCTCGATATAAAAACCTTTTTCCTTGTTATATTGAGAGTGAGTATGCTATACATTAGATCACAGTTGTTAATTTGTACCTTCTACTTTCAAAGTTATCTCAATATAGGTTTTGTTTATTGAAATGTAAGACAACCGTGAGTTTCAACACGTACTTGGGAGCATATTCGGTCCACAGTGTGTCTGAATGATTTATTAATGCTTTTATAATATTAATTACTAATTATTTCAGGTAATGGAAGGCAAAATTATTATACAGATAAACACGATCCCAAACGAACAAGAACCAAACGAAAAATAGATGAATACATAGACACTTTTACAGTTCATGGATTGACAAAAATATTCAATGGTACTCAAAGTCTTGTTCAAAATTTTTTTAAATTATAAATACACAGAAGTGCGTTTTCTAGTCACGAACGAGAATTATTTTCCGGTTGTGAACAGCAACTGCTAGAAAAATCTTATTTTGCATTTTGTGGTAAACCGAAACATTGCAACACAAAGTTTAATGATTATAAAGAACATGTTTCGTTCACATAAAATGTTTTCTGGAGTAATGACATATTTAACGTGACTATCTGCAATTCATGGGATGGTCAGAATTGTCTTTCCAATAAATACCTAAAAGGTTTAACGCGCTATAATAACTCTTGCTTTCAACTTAACTATGATGGAAACATTTAAATAAATAAAACTATCATATATGGCTAATGGAACTCACAGTATGGTTGTCATTCCACATGATCACAGATTTAACGAGTATAGTAGCTAAAGAACCACATAAAAAAAAAATTATATTGTAATGGACAAGACAGAGCATAGGCGACTGCCTTATCCATACCCTTCAAATTGTTCTGGTGAACAACAAGGGGATATATTTCCAGACAAATATGAGCGACAACAGTGTATTGAATCATATTCGTTTAAGTGTATGTATAAAAAATGTGGACATGCAACTGATTACGTTCTCCAGTACCAAAAGATTTTATTGAGAAATATAAGCAAAATAGAACAGTTGAAAATGCTTTAAAATGTATCAAAAGTTATACCATGTCGCGAGTAAACGTCAGCAGAGAAGAATGTACTTTTCCATGTCATGAGGTTCAAATTGGTATGGTTCCTAGTTTTACGAATGATCATAAAATTCACGAAACCAATACTCAAAATTACTATGTTTATTCAATGGATATACATTATCGTATTGCTGATACATACAGAATATACGAAGAAAAGATTTTATACAATTAGGATCAGATGGCATGTGAAATTGGTGGGTTTATCGGTCATGTTATTGGCGCATCTATTATATCATTGGTTGAAGTTTTGGTTTGTATGTGTATTAAGGCTATATATGAATGGAGAAATACAAGTAAAGTTCCGGAAATATCAGCGATATCAAAGCTTAGAGATCAAACACTGTTGTGTATTAGATGTAAAGATGAACTGGCTCAAAAGGATCAAATGGATGACAAGAATCATTTGTGAATACAGCGGTGAAGACAATTGAAAATATGTTTTCGCATCGATATCAATAAATGAAGGAAGGAGCTAAAAAGAGCTACAAGGTGCACACCATGTTAGTAAGAATGTAAACTAAAGGAATTACAGAGTAGAATTACACCCTCTAGATGCTTGTATCTTCATGATTAGTAGCAAATTTCAATAAGAATGAAGACAAAGCCGTTACAAAAGCAAACATTTAAGGATTACAACAATTCACGGGCAAAAAAAGTTACCTTTATAAAATAGATTAAAATAATAATCATGTAAAAAGTGGATTTTCTGTTTAAAAGATTTAAAATTTGACAGGTATGATAATATACGTAAAAAGTAAATGTTGGCTTTACGGTTATTATTAGCGTTGTACAGGTACTCGGTGCACAGTCCGCATATGAAGGTAGACCATAGTTAGTGATTATATTAGGCTATTGTAAAGCTCCTTGCGAAGTGCGAATTTAAGATATATGACGTTTTTAGGAAATTTTAAAATCTTTAACCAAATGGGCAAAAATGTTGTTCAAAGTCTGCAGTGAAGTCACTAGAACATTGTTTTAGTATCTTTACTCCGGAAAGGTTGCAATAATTAAAAGATTGTCATTAATCTCCTCTGCAACTTTGAAATAATCCCGAACAAAATCTTAACATTTAGTAAAATTCTCGAAATCATTCAAATGAACATCATAATTAAAAAAGAAACAAAATTGCAAAATTGCAAATATGCTTCCTCTCTTGACAAAGAACAGTATGAACACCAACTATTTAAGAGATGAAAGCAGTGTACCCAACAGTGCCGTAACAACGATTTTCATATTGGGAGTGGGGCTGTTATTCACACTATCAGCTGTAAGGTCAGGGGCAAAGATCCGGAAATCCTTGTAATTTGGAGATGTGTGAAGGTCTAAATATCATCAAAATTGACCTATTTTAATGGTAAACAAAAGTTGAAAAAGAAAAGTTGAATTTTCAAGAGAATTGCTTCTTTGTATTCGTTAATTAATGATCTTTTTAAACTTCGCAACCCTTACCAATGTAACGAATGATAACACATGTTTTTATTCATATATTTCTTTCAGGGTTTATGAGGGTTTATCGACTTTGAGACTTTCGAGAAATAAACAGCCATAGTAAAGAGAGAACAGCAAACTACAGATGAACCTCTCTTTATAATGTTGGACCGATTATTAAGCACTAGACCTCAAACGGTGTTCTCAAAAAATCCTGATTATTTTTAACTGTTAGAAAGTTTAATTGTCATTTTGTTGAATAGCACGAAATGGTAATTATATAATCAAATTATTTTAAAGCGCGAAAGAACGTCGGATACATTCCCGAATATTCCTGTATATTAGCTGTATATTACCATATATTGTATTACACCGTTCATATATGACAATACACAGTTTATATATGGTAATACACAGACCTTATGTGGCAATACACAGTTCATATATGACAATACACAGTCCATAAATGGTAACACACGGTCCATATATGATAACACACAGTCCATATATGGTGAGACACAGTCCATATATGATAACACATAGTCCATGTATGGTAATATACAGACCGTATATGACAATGCACAGTCCAAATATGGTAATGCACAGTCCATATGTGGCAATACACAGTCCATATGTGGCAATACACAGTTCATATATAATAATACACAGTTCATATATGATAATATACAGTCCTTATATGATAAAACACCGTCCATATATGGTAATACACAGTCCATATATGACAATACACAGTCCATATATGATAATACACAGTCCATATATGGTAATACACAGTCCATTTATGGTAAAACACAGTCCATATATGGTAATACAGGGGAGGGGGTAAGAGTTTATTAACCATAGGAAATAGCATTGAGTTTGTTGTAACAGTTCGTTAGGTATATTGAGGTGTCGTGTTCTATTGCGGTGCACTGTATGTTTGAACAAAATAACTGAGTGCTATTATGCTCAAACGGTTTTCTGTTACAGATGGTGACCATCCCCTATTTTAAACACACCACAAAATAAAAACTTACCGATGATTTCTTCGAGAAAACCACACATGTAGTAAGACGAGACTTTGGGCGTATCAAAATGTAACAAAAAGCTTCTAATACAAACGTTTCAATAATAAAATAATATACAGAAATGTATTGATATAACATTGCAAGCAATTGTTTGCATTGAGTAACTGTGAAAGTTCACAAGAACTGTTATTATAAATTCTGGCTTGCTGCAAATATGTTGTCCATCTTCTCATCTTCTTAAAAGTTTTTCATGGAAATATTTGTGAATAGAATACTATAAAAACAATCGAAATGTAAAGTTCAAAATTTTAAGGTATTGATTAAATTCTGCTTATTTGATGCTGCAGAGTAAACTTTAAATTTCTTCCAATAGTAAATGATGTGTTCATGTAGCTACTTGTATAAGAAATAAGGGTGGAGTTGTTGAAGAACACATCTGGTCTCGATTATGATTTTGGTGCATCCAATAAATTATTTATAATTCTCTTTGACTAAGTGTCAAGTAAATGTGCAAATGTTGCTAAGATGTTCGTTTCAAATGCGATATTCTGTTTAAACATATTAATTTATTATCTTCTTTTTTTCTTTTGTTTCAAATTACAGAAAACATGATTAAAGAGAATTTTCACTAGCGTTTCAATCAAACATAAATCATATGTAACAGTTACAGAAAATATATGTATAAAAT
Source organism: Neoturris breviconis (assembly GCA_032360805.1). Taxonomy (NCBI): domain Eukaryota; kingdom Metazoa; phylum Cnidaria; class Hydrozoa; order Anthoathecata; family Pandeidae; genus Neoturris; species Neoturris breviconis. The sequence continues at coordinate 13,651 of JAULBZ010001257.1, read as the reverse complement.
GTGTTTTAAATGAGACATAAATGGCATCTTTGACATCCCTGCAGATAGCACGATGTTTCGACGTTGATCTGACGTCATGAGCGCACTGTATAAACTCTTAGAGCTGTTGGTTGTATGCGGGAGGCATCATTTGTATTATTTGAAATTTTGCGTGACTTTATTATTAGTTTTGTATATTTACCATTTTTGTTTGTGCTTTCAGATATTTTCATTGCAATTATGTTATATCAAAATGGTACTACCTATGACGAAGAATATGAACAGTTTAAAATGATGGAGAGTGACGAAACAATTACAGGTGAGCTCCATACTCTTTTCATCACTTTTACAAACATTTTTAGCATTCATCAAACCGTATCCTACAGGCACGCGACGCTTTGTAAACTTCGAAAAGACGTCGATAGGACGTCGCATGTCTACTGGGCATGCAGTATGGTTTTTCACAGTGAACGTACACGTATTTTTAAACTGTAGTTCACATGCAGGTATTTCTTGACTGTCATTAAATGCCAGTTCACATACACGTAATTCTGGACTGACATTAAAGACCAGTTCACATACGACTGCCAATAAACGCCGGATCACATCCACACTGCAATTAAGGACAGGTCATTAATCATATTCAAACCGGGCGTATTAGGGCTATAAATAGCCGGGGGTTGCGAAAAATATGCCCTTCCATAACTTTTGTTGAACCATTCTGTAGTGTTGAAACCTTCCATAAATTTAGTTTAACACATAATTTAACCTAATTATTTTTTTGATAACGTCATTTCTTATGATGACCTCATCATCACAAAACAGTAGGTGGTGCAAAAAATGTTTTTGGTGAAAAACCTTTTGGTCGTCAAAATTTGTTAAAAGGTTTTTTCAAGCAAAAAATAATAAGAAAAAATATATATATTATCTGTCAAAAAATAGGTTTCTAAAGGAAATTTCTTCCTAATTTTGACGATCCTAAATAAATTGTAGCAAGATTTCTAGCCATAGAAAAAAGGTTACCATCTGGTAACCTTCAACGCTACAGCACGGTTCCATCAAGAGTTATGGAGGGGATTATTGTGGAAAAACAACTTTGTCTCCCCGCCCCAAATACGAGATCAAAATACCCACGTCATCTCAATATAGGGTTAACCAAATTATTTTAAGTTGAAATCCGACTGAAGATTTTACGTGTATGTGAACAGGCTTAAAAGATAAAATATCCATCTAATCAGATATGACTGCTATTCACCTTGGTAACAACAGGTGGCTCCATATCTGCTACAATTAAAAGGTTTGCGAAATTGACATTATCATCATATTTGGGGAAGAGAAGATACAAAAGTATTTTTAAGTAATTCTTTCTCAAAAGCCAAATCGAAAGACCGGTTTCTATTTAACAATTCGATTTGATGGGATTCTATTTTTAAATTTAATTGATAGACACTACATAATATTTCTTCATTAGGGCCTCCATAGTATAAATGTAGCAATGGTTTATCCGTTATTAATTTTAGATGCTGAAAGGTTAAAGAATCGTTCAGAAAAATATCGAGAAATACGTGCTAAGCAAAAAATAGACGAATATATACAAGGTTTTACAGTTCATGGCTTAACCAAGATATTTCATGGTAACCGAATTGAGAAAATATTTTGGTCAATAGTAGTTACATGCGGTGTACTACTAACAATATTTATCACTCAAAGTCTTCTTCGAAAGTTTTTTAAGTTTCAAATATACACAGAAGTGCGTTCTCAAGTCACTAATGAGAATTATTTTCCAGCTGTCACTATATGCGAAAACAGTTTATTACAAACTTCTTATTTTGCATTCTGTGGACATAGTTTACACAATCTACCGAAGCATTGTCATGTAAAATTAAATGATTACAAAGAACACATATCGTTTACAGAAAATGCTTTATGGAGTAATGGTATATTCAACGTGACTATCTGCAATTCATGGGATGGTCAGAATTGTCTTTCAACAAAATACTTAAAAACTTTAACGCGATATAATAACTCTTGCTTCCAATTTAACTATGACGGAAACATGTATGATTTATACAGTCATATAAACTTGAAATTTGAATTTATAAATCCTCCTGATATGGTGAATCGAACGCCTGGTTTAGTTGTTATTCCACACGACTACAGAATACATGAAATTGATTTAACTAGTACAGTAGCTATAGAACCACATAAAAAATATTATATTGTAATGGACAAGACAGAGCATAGACGACTACCTTATCCATACCCGTCCAATTGTTCTGATGAACAACAAGGGGATATATTTCCAGGCAAATATGGGCGACGACAGTGTATTGAATCATATTCGTTTAAACGTATGTATAAAAAATGTGGACATGTAACTGATTATGTTATGCAGTACTTACCAAAAGATTTTATTGAGAAATATAAGCAAAATAGAACGGTTGAAAGTGCTGTAAAATGTATGACTGGTTTTAAGGATATAAAAGTAAGTGCCATGAAAGAAGAATGTACCTTTCCATGCGATGAGGTTGAAATTGGCATGGTTACTAGCTTTACGAATGATCCTGAATCGTATAGTAGCAACGATGATACCCAACGATACGTTTATTCAATGGATATAAATTATCGCATTGTTGATACATATAGAATATACGAAGAAAAGATTTTATACCATTGGGATCAGATGGCATGTGAAATTGGTGGATTCATCGGTCTTGTTATTGGTGCATCTATTATATCATTAGTTGAAGTTATTGCATGCTTATGTATTAAAACTGTAAGTGATTGGAGAAGCAGACGGAAATCTCCAATCGAATGTAATCTTTCAAAACTTGGATTTCGTATAGGGTTGTGCCTTATGTGCAAGGAAAAACTATCACAAAGAGAGCACAGTGATGATGAAGATCCTTTGTAGAATATGGTTAGAGGTCTTACCTTTAATATGTCTATGATCAGATCAGTCTTTTAATCTACTAGCTAATGTTCTTCCACGCCAACCAATTACTCATGTAAAAATTACGTTATTTTTGACGAACTATAAAATTACAATACTGATTCTGATGATGACCAAATCACGACGTTGATTATGAATAGTTATTGAGTTTTGCATAAAACACTGGAAGTTAGAAAAATACCTATAATTGCAAAATAACGATATTATGTCAAATAACGATATTACGTCAAATAACGATATTACGTCAAATAATAAAATTACGTCAAATAACAAAATTACGTCAAATAATGATATTATGTCAAATAATGATATTATGTCAAATAATGATATTACGTCAAATAACAATATTACGTCAAATAACAATATTACGGCAAATAACGATATTACGGCAAATAAAGAGACGACATGTTTATTAAATGTAATATATATTTAAATCTTTATTTACTCTTCAGAAGAATATTATACGTAAGCTAAAAATAGAGCAGTTGGTATCGTTGTTCGAAGTTGCATAAATATCACCGTTTCTCATGTGGTATATTTAATTTAACGTATATCACACTACCACAGGTCATGACACTTTATTATCATGTTAACGTTACATGTTTACAAGCAGATTATCGGTTATAATAATTTAGCAGACACGGCGTGAAATGTTGTGCATCCTCGTATATCGAGCGTCAATTTCATACACCTTCTAGTTAGTTCTATAATTAAGTATAACTGTATTTTAAACTAAACGTAGCTGTGTTTCATACTTAGTTAGTTTTATAAGTACGTATAACTGTAACTTTACCCCTGTCGAAAAAACAGCCCTCCTGGAAGATTTTAGAATTATAACATGATATGTTTTTACTTCGTTTTTTTTCTTCAAAAAAGCATGTGTTATTTAAAACACAATTGAGACAGTTCTGTTTCGTATTTTTAAGTTCTGTCTTCGTTTTTTGAATACCAATGGCTTATATTTTAACATATTTTAACATATTCGACCGAAACCATGCGTAATTTCCCCGAAAATCCGAAAAAAATCAATTTTCCAAGATTTTTAGGATATAAAATTCGTGAAAAGAATTCAAATCATGATACGAGTCCTATGGTTCTAGAATTGCGTTGTTTATACTAAAGTTATTCACATTTTTGACGCCAGAAAAGCTTCTTTTTTTTTCAGAAATATAAAAGTCTAAAAACCTAAAAAATATACAACGCTAAAAAATCGGTAGGAACCCTTGCATATCTTGGTTAAATTATTTACAATAGTTCACATTCAATGTTATTCAATTTTAAATCATCACTCAATTTTTCTTACCTGTTGCGAAACGGTGTTCTAGATCCTCGTACACATAAAATCAAAGATCTCAAAATTTTGAAAGATAATCGTACTCGTAACCATGCAATTACGATAGTCTTCATTTTGTTTCACAGCTATAGTTTCTTCGCTAATTCTGAAACAAAGTGAGAACATTCCCGACCCATTCCGCCATTCGTTCCAAACAAGAGGAGGGTAAAACTAACATGTTCTACTTTTACCACCCTTTCATTGTATATCCATTTTTTCGTTTGCTCATGCTAACTAAATGCCACTGGCTTTCATGTCTAAACGTGCGCCATCTTCAGTATTTGCAATCTGATAATGAAATTGCTCATTCGTCAAAGGTATCAGTGAAGGCTCATTCTGAACACTTATGCAAACTTAATAATATAGTGAAGAAATCTCGTATCTTGTTATGTCTGTGAGTTACAAATTCACCTTTCTTGCAGGATAAAGCATGATTAATGTTGAATTGTACACCACATGCACATTTGGTTGGAAGGTTTTGTAATGGTAATCCATATCTTAGACATCTCTAAATTCTACTTTGTTATGATTTAGGTTTTGGTTTTTAATGGTTAAGCGTTTAACCATGGACTAGCTCCTTTATCTGTTGTCTGGTCTATGATATGTTTTACATTTTGTGGTAGTCTTGTATAATATTTTATTAACGTGTTTAAGAAATTGCTCAACATTTTCTATTGTTCTCATAAAATACGTGAATTGTGAACAAAATCCTTTGATAGAAGTGGTGTACCCGGCCTGCGGTTGTGTTTCAGAATTTCTCAAAGGATTCTGAGTTGGTTAACCCAATTTTGAATGATTTAATCACAGTACTCTCTTTTATATTTTTCAGACCCAATTACTGCTCCCAAATGCCGCTTATAATATGAACACTGTCACCAAACACAGTCCTCGCTTGACCTACTAATATTTCCGATTTTACAATTAACAAGCTTTTTTTACCATTGACAAAATAATCTGTTTTGCTTCCTTCTTTTGAGAGATGTTTATACCATCGATTGAGCTGTTTGATTTTCCTAGCTTCTGCAGTATCGATTGAGCTGTTTGATTTTCCTAGCTTCTGCAGTATCTACTAGCCATACTTGTGATACGCTTCAAGTCTAAGGTTTGTTATTTAGTTAACTGTACCAAGAGAATATCATGGCATTGCTAAGAGATCATCCTGAGTCGTTTCTTAGAACGTTTAGCTTACATATACTGAAACATCTCTTTCTCGGAGAACGTTTAGCTTACACATACTGCTCCTTCTCGGAGAACGTAAAGCACATGTTTCTAGGGCAAACATAAAACTTTCAAGCAAAATAATTACACACTATCAGAAGAGAGGTTAAATACGTAAACGAGCTCAAATTAAGTCTAGATCAGTTATTTAAGAATAATTTACACTGAATTGAAATATCAACATCGTCAATCTATTAACACTTTTTCTGTTTGCGAATAAGCCCACTTTAAAAATACCTTTGACATGGATAAACTTCTGTGCTGGATATACTGGATTTTATGGTATTTGACCAAATCATTGACAAGTAGCTACATGCTAAATACGCTGGGAACACAAGGAAATATTAAGAATTGACAAGAATCGACAAAATAAAACATAAAAAATAATTAAAAATTAACCATTCTATAATAGTTTGCAGGTAATGAAACGCAAATCCTAACAAATTCCATGTGAATCTTCTGTGCACTGAAAATGACTGTATCAGATATGTTTAACGAAGGTTGCGTGCTCTAAGGAACTTTTTGGTGTTGTGATCGTGATACTCAGATGATACTCAGATGAGAACAAAGGCCTTAATGAAGATAAGAACTTATTGGAGTCAGGAACAGGCGAACCATTTGTACAATGCTCACATACATTTTTAACTATTGTCCCTTGCATACCGTAACCATACCGTAACCATACCGTAACCACACCGTAACCACACCGTAACCACACCGTAACCACACCGTAACCACACCGTAACCACACCGTAACTAATTGACTGCATTAACACCCGCATTTCGGCTATATCTCAGGAACAAAATAAGATTTTTTGACATTTAGAGTGCAAAATGTTGTGCCTTTTATTAAATTATCAATTATGTAGAGGAGAGCAATATGACATTGACTGAACAATATTGAAACAATAGATCATTCAATAAAATGTTATATCGACAGACAAAGGATATATATATAAATAATCGAAAATATTCTATATACCTCTCTGGAGGAGAGCACTGACAGCACACTTTCTGCATAATATTTTCAATTGTTATTACACTGAAATGTTCCTCGTAAAAAAATAATAAAAGTCACGTTCGGTTTGTTGTTCAGGATATATCGTAAAACGTTCAAGTAAAAGAATTGATCTTGGGTTGGACTAAAATGCTCAGATTAGCTTCAGAATTTTAAATGTATCTTAGATGGTTTTAACTAGTAACTATCCAAACACCAACGTTAAATAAAAGCTGCTCATCTTGTCTGGAATCAATTGCACTAGGCAGTAGTGGCTCAGTGGTTAAGCATTGGTGTTTATGAACCGGAGGTTCCCGGTTCAATACCACACAGTTGGAGCCATGTCCCTGGAAAATCATATCTTTTTATGTGATTTTTGTAAAATAGCTTTCGTTAGTTACGTTGATTTGGAAAGAATTGTTCGATGTTGATTAATTCGGGTAACCCGGGTATTTTCTCTCAAGGGACCAACGAATTTAATCGATTTAAGCGGGTTTTTGAGTTTGAGGTGCTAGAGTTATCTGGGTTCAACTGTAATTGTATTTGTATACATACAGTAGTAAGAAATCATTTCTTTGGTAGAACGAAACCGATACATGTTGCGAGAAAGAAGTATCTGAATGCAACACTTAAAAATACAAAGCCGGGTCAACTTTGAAACAGACGTCAAAATGTTTCTACTATTTGAGTGGGGCCCTAATTAGAGGGAGACACTTATCAAAGAATGATTATGTAATTACTCTTCATTAGCGGCTTTTGTTTCTATGTTTTGTTTCGTTTTGTCTCTATATTTCCTAGGTATATCTAATTAGAGTTCTATTTTACATTTTACATATAAAAACCGGGATGTGCAAACTAGAGTCTGGCGCTTATTAAGATTTTCCATAACCGTGCGCTGTTATAGGAGGGCGGTTAGATCCGGGCGCTGTTAGAGGGCGGCGGCTAGATGAACTTGAATAATTGTTTTGTTATAATCAATTAATTATAATTAATGACGTCACAAATGTATAAAACAATATACAATTATCTATTTATAATTATGTCATGCAAAATCAACATCATACAGTAAAACCTCACGATAGCGAACATTCTCTTTGCTGATACATTTTTCAGGAATGGATAGATTTAGGTCAAAAGCCTCATGAGGAAACCTCTACATGGCGGACAGTTCTTACAACGCTCTTAAAAAAACCTCATAGCCGACTGATTTTCTCGGTTCCGATGGAGTCCGTTATAGAGAGGCTTTAACTGTATGCAAAATCTCAAGATATACCAAATTAAAACAAAAAAGTATACAACGGTGCTAAATAACTATTTGATCAAATAAATAAATAAATAAATAAATAAATAAGAAGATAGCTAACTCATTACTCTTCTCTCCACATTTCCCGTTTCATACTTGTTTATGTCGTCTTCTTTGTTACGGCTTTTCTTTTATTACGCGAGTTTGAGCTTGCTAAGCCATTACCATTGTTCGATTTTGACTTGGATTCCGTTTTCTTTTGTAAATCATCTCCCATTGATTTTAACGAAAATGCCATATTTTTTACTGAATTTAACTTTTTCGTTCTATCGGAATTCATGATGTTCAATTCCAAACTGTTTCTGATACTCAGGAAGCAAACTTTTCTATAGACTCCCTGACGATTCTGTAGCTATAACACTATTCGAATACTAACTGTAATTTTATGATAATTCAGAATCGATTTTGCCTTTTTATACCTCTTTAGTATTAACGTAAGTTATCTACTTAGGAAATGATTGATATCCGCTCACGCTGAAGGATGTAATTAAATCCATATTATTACAATTGGAGACATCCGTATTCTTAACCAAAAAAGAGATAATATTTCACCTTTAGATATTACAGATTTTGTCACATCATGATGAAAGACAACGGACCAATATGGCTCCGTATTTTGACTGTGTTTTACCATTTGGCAATACGCAATCCAGTTAGGTTTTAGGTTTAGTAGTCTTTCATGCTATTGCTTCTCCCAAAGTTTCATTGGAACACGTTTCAAGGTTAGATATTCGCTTATCATGGCTTTCTACTAATATATCAAGGCTACTTTATTAAAGGAAGTTCATTATTACAACTAACCACAAGATTAAATGTTTTAGTGACGCTCAATATCATTTAGTTTTGTGTTGATTTTCCCAGTTGTACGTGTTTTCATCATGAAAGGCTACTAAATGTGTATTTTGTCATATTATTATGAAATAACCGAATATGCAGTCTTTCGTGGTTTTTCCCGATGTAAAATATCCCAGTAGGCACACAACATCAAAACAACGTTGAAGCACGTCACGATGCCGTTTTGACGCTACTTTGACGTTGTTCTGACGACGTGTGTCGGCAATTATAATTTCCTTCTAAACTGTGCAGGATATGTTCGTGTATTTATTGTCAAGTTTATGGCAATCAAGCAGGAATAGAATTTCGGATCAATGTCGAAAAAATGTTAAAATGACATTCTGACATCATTCTGACGTTGTTTGGATGCTGATGCGACAGTGTACCCAACGGGATAGATTAGGATAACATTTTATAATGTATTTTTAATGTAGCATGTTGATGCAATCACCTCGGCCATATGCACATAGCTGTTGAAAATGCAACAAAATTTATATTCAACCGTTGTCCTCATAACATGTCTAGGACAAATTCGAAAACAAATGTTTTCCCTAGTAATACATGGTTCCAACACTCGTGGTTAAAATGATTGATTATTTAGCCCTATTATTCAGGATGGACTTTTTGGGTCTCTGATAGGGGGGCACAACTTTTGATTGGAACATGCAATAGCGTTGAAACTTTCCAGAATGTTGGTTCAACACGTAAATAATCTGTTTGAAATATTTAATTTTTTGATGACGTCATTACTTACGATGACATCATCAGGCCCAAACAGGTGGTGCAAATATTTTTCTTTAGTTTTTAGGTGAAAAAGAAAATTGTTACCAAAATTTGTCAGAATATTATTTGGAAGCATTTTTTCCACCACCTAGTAATACATGGTTCCAACACTCGTGGTTAAAATAATTGATTATTTAGCCCTATTATTCAGAATGGACTTGTCAAAGGTTTGGTTGCTAAGGAAGAATTATCCGTATTTACCTAAAAATCGTTTTTCAAAATGATCAAGATAGATTATGGACAATGCCAATTTTTTAGCCGTAATATAACCATTCGTTCCGAACGACTAATAATGATAAAATGAAACTTTGTTAAGATGGTACCAAATATTTTGCAGCATTTTTCTACGCCATCACAATTAATTTTAAATGGTTCATTTTCTTTAAAAACCGTACTTTCTAGCAGTTTTAGGTAGAATGCCAAAATTTTATTCCGAAAATTCAAAAAAAATCCGAATTTTAAAACAAGCGAAAATATAGGAGAAAAAGGGTTAGTCACATAACCAAACTTATCAGAATTATTTATTTTGTAATTTTAACTTTACCAAGTTTCTTAACGGACGCATTATTTAAATAAAAGTTATGGTAAGATAGCTTATTTACATACGATTTCCCATTTCACGTAATGGCGCATATATTTTGATCTACAAGAAGTATGATGTTCACATTTCGTCAGTATGTGTCAAATAAGTTTATATTACAATTAGACAAGTTTCAGCATCATCGTTACAGTGGTTTGGAACTTATTATAAAAAATGTGGTAGAGATGGGGCGGAATTTGCCTCCCCTAGCCTGAATAGGGTTAAAAGAAGAAGTAAAGCTATGGATGTGGTGCAACATAATTACTTTTAGATATTGTAATTTGTATAAGGTGTTTTAAATTGTGGTTTTAGCGCCCATTATGCAATGCTTAATTATTTCCTTTGCGTAACAATTATGATATTATTTCCTTTGCGTAACAGTTATGTTATTGTTTCTTTGACAAACATACCACATCAATATAAACCCGTCTGAGAACATTATTTATGTGACATTTATTAACATGACTTATTGGATCGGATTTTTCGGATTTTTTAATGTCTTTCGAGTGAAGAAGCATCGTTTATTATATTTTTCGAGTATTATCGACAATTTATACCATTCTACAGTCATCATTTTAAGAGATATTTCGGAAAAACAATGGACTCTTTCGTGCTAATAGTTCACAGTGTAAAGGCGGTATTACACTTTACGAAATATTTCACGCGAAGACCAAAAAAAGACATTCCATTGGCAAAAATTAGCACCGCACGGCGTCCATTTCCACCAATGGAATGACTTCCTTCGTATTTCGCACAAACTTTCCCTAGTGTAAATGCACCTTGAAAGTCCACAGAATTGGGTTTCGTATTTTCTCGTATTGGAGTCAACCTTAATCCCAGAACTTCTTCTCTCTTTTTAATTGAAGACGAGAGAAAAAAAACGGTATTTACATTCAAATGGTAAATACATGTAAACAAAATGAAGTTACAAACACTGCAGCATGTCCGTGACGTCGAATCAATGTCAAAACATAACTGCTGTTTCAACAAACAATGTCGTGGGCACTCTAGGATACTCTCACACTTCCTTAATTCATAATTAATGAAAAGTATCAAAGACTTTAAATACCTCGGATCCTGGATAAATGACTCCGTAAAAGATATGAATACAATAAATACTCAAGCTTGGGTTGCATGTAATAAGCTCTCAAACACTCCTAGTTAAACATGAAACTATCAAACTATTTCTTCCAACCGTAGAAAGAGTCGAAACATGAAAAAAAATAAAAAAAACTTTGGAAAAATGATTTTTCTTTGAGATCTGTCACACATGCAGAAGTTTTAAAAGAAATTAAACACCTTAAAAACGATTGTTCAACTGTGAGTGACAATATTTCTACACGTCATATAAAACTCATATCATCATGGATTAGCTCTTCACTCACTCATATTATAAATAGTCATATTGCAATCAATACCTACCCATCATGTTGGAAACTATCTCAAGTAGTACCTATACTTTACTTTTTTTTTTGATAGTATCTATTGTAACTGCAAATCATGCTCTTAAGCTATTTTATACGTTTTTAACTTATATTTTAATTGTTATTTTGTTGGATTGAATTAGTTTTATAAAATAAACTATTGTAAAAGTTCCAACTTGAAATAAAGTTTACTAGTACTACTACTACTACTACTACTAAAATCTCAAAAACCTGTTGGTATTACCGAATATCTACCTATATCAATACAAAGCGTCCTATCTAAAGTTTTTGAAAGGTTGGTGCTAAGTCAGTTGATCACTTTTTTTAGAAAACAGCAAGATTTACAAAGATACAATCACAGGATTCCGGAAAGGTTTCAGTACTGAAAACGCCTTGATGAAATTTCGAGATGATATCCATAAATGTATGAATTCGAATGAAGTAACTCTTGCTGTACTTATGCCGGGTTTGTGAAGAAACAAAATGATTTTTGTTTTAGCAGTGATTTCATTATGTGGGTAGTAAGTTATTTATCAGATCGGAAACAATTCGTTCAGATAGATGACAAGAAATCTAACATTTGTCGTACCTATTTTAGAGTACCTCAAGGCTCAATATTGGGTCCTGTTTTATTCAATTTATACGTTAATGATTTACAAAATAATATCACTGGATGATCAAACTATTTACAATACGCAGATAAAACTTGTATTAAACTTAACAAATCATTGGAAGATATTAGAAGGTGGTCTGATAGTTTATCAATTAATGCGCTTAAAACAAGATTTATCACCTTTTCAACATCGCAGTTGTCGAAACTCCATAACCTTGAACAGCAGGCATATAATGTAGAGTTTTCAGGAACACACCTTGAAAGAGTACACAACACACGATTACTTGGTATTAAGCTTAATTCGCATTTAAATTGGGACCAACACGTAAAGGATTTGTTAGCTTCCGTATATGGAAAATTAACTGTATTAAAGAAATTGAAACACTTTACCGATTTTAAAGTGCGCAAGCAATTAACACAGAGTCTACTCCTTTCAAAAATTGACTTCAATGATACAGTTTATTCATCACTAAGAGCAATAAACATCAGAAAACTAAATCGTCTTCAACTAGCCATTGCAAGCTTTGTTTGTGGGAGATATGCTACGCAAAATGATGTCATCAAATTAAACTGGCTCCTAATTCAAGAAAGAAGAGATTATAACATGCTAAAAGCCATACACAAAGCAATTCATGAAAAAACCTGGCAAACTATCAACAAGATTGAGATGTTTATTAATACAAGAACTTACAGGATGCTTTCAGAACTCAGCTGCAATACTATTCAATACCTTACCGGCAACGATATAAACTATAAAAGTTTTTGCTCCAAAACGAGAGCATATCTAATGGACCAGGCGATTGAACGAAATCTAATTTTTTAGTTTTTATTTCTTTCCATTTTGATAGTACTAGGGGGTGGAGGTCTCTGTGGCCTATGAGTAGGATTGACATATAGGAGCTTTGTTTCATTGTTTTACGCTCTAGTCTGATGTCATGTTTGGTATTTCTCCTTTGTAGTGACCTGGAAACTGACACAGGAAGACGCCGCTTTTTGTCGTCATCCTCCTGTGTCTGATTCTTTAACATGTTCCCACTTATGTTTTATAGATCACCAACCTCACCTAATGGGCACATGACATCTTATCTACGTCGAAATGACTGTTATGCTTTCGTCGTTAAAGAGACGTCACGTGACGGATCGATTCCGCTTTCCATTTGTTTTCTCCCTCTAGTTTACTTTGCCCTTATGCTACTCGGTCTCCGTTCACAGTTTTATTAGCTAAGTTCTTTATAAAACTATATATAATTAATACTCACAATCTTGCACCCAGGGCTTTCTATTCTCTACTACATGGAGAGCACAGGATTCAAGACCGAAACTAATTTTAAACTTTGAAATAGACCTTTTACTCACTCACTCACTCACTCACTCACTCACTCACTCACTCACTCACTCACTCACTCACTCACTCAAGTTTCATCTCCATCCCTTATGTTCATTTTTCTGAACCCTCATGCGCGCCATAAAAAAAGAAAAGAACGTAATATTTTCGACAAAATAGAAGCCCAAATGGCAGTGGATAATCATAAGTATCAAATTTGGGTTATGAGATCGATCCCGACTTCATAAACTTCTTTGGGGTGGTTTCACCGAACATGAGGGACATGTGCAAAAAACACAATTTCCCTTGT